>VBVQ01002227.1:4725-26643 GCA_011636635.1 Tetramorium simillimum | reverse complement strand
AATGCATTCTATATAAATATATATATATATATATATATATATATAGTGTAATATATAATTTTATATTATATTATCTTCATCATGGCACTATGGTCTAAGATTCTGGTCACTTCTTTTCAGAGATTTTGAAATTGTAGAATTTAAGATGAATAAATAAATAAATACCAATCGCCATAATATATTGCAATAAATACCATATAATCTAATCTTTTCTGCATTTATCAATGCATCAGATATATGGGGATATCTATATTTTAACATTGATTTCTTATATTTTCTAGAAGTTTTCCAGATCTTGTTTTAATAAAATACTTTTGGTGATTTGCCTTATTCCATGATGATCAAATAAATTCTTTTGGTTGGATTTGAACAGATTCTTTAGTTCTAAAGCCTTATGTCTACGATGCTAGAATTCGGTTCGAGAAATTTGTAGCCAATCAACTTGCAGCTTCTATGGAAAAGTGACAATTTTATTAGCTACACGTTTTTCAGACCAAGATCTCAGACCGAATTCTAGTATTGTGGACATAACACTTTAAAGTAGCGCACACATGTGTCACAAACATCACAATTTTATATTATATCTCTTATAAATATAATATTTATTCATATTATTTATATGCAATATTTTTGCAGTTTGGCAGAATTGAAAAAGGAAACTGCAAATCAGCATTATTCACAAAAACAGTACAAGAAAGCATTGGTTGGATACAGTGAAGTTATTGGTGAGTGTCTTGTGATATTATATAAGTATACATATATCGTTTTTTATTTAATACATTATATGACTGTTACTGTATAATTAACTTTGTCCCTGATGTTATTTTTATATCAGTACATTATTTTAATGTGTTAGTTAATTATATTTATTTTTCTTCTGAAACTTGTAATAAAATTTTATTTTTTTCTTTCAAAATTGAATTAGTGAACTATTGAATCAATTGATTGCAAAAATTTGTAGAATATGAATTAATTCATATTGGATAGTCAGCATGTTAAATAGAAAAAGACTAATTTCTTAATGATTTTATTTTTAAAATTTTATAATTATTTTTTTAAATAATTATAATGAATCAAAATATTTCAGCACTGTGTCCTAATGTATCGCGTTACTATGGCAATAGAGCAGCATGCTACATGATGCTTGGACAGTATCGAGATGCATTAGCAGATGCTAAAAAATGTATCGAACTAGAGCCAACATTTTCAAAGGTATGTTAATGATTTTCTATCTGTTAATCATGTGAGTCAATAAACTTATCTTTTGTTCTTATTTGTTTTCTAGGCATATGTAAGAATGATCAAGTGCTGTTTGATTTTGGGAGACATTCTAGAAGCTGAGACCACATTAAAAAAATTGATGGAATTCGATCCTAATAACGAAGCAATACCTGCAGAACAGAAAAACATAGGATATGTAACAAAGTTTCTTACGGATGCTGATGCTGCCTATAATGCTAAGGATTATCGTAAGGTAAAGAATTTATCTTAAGATTTTTATACTTATCAATATCCTGTTAATTGAATAATTATTGGATTTTGTGTTCTTTGTAGGTTGTATATTGCATGGATCGCTGCTGTGACATAAGTACATCTGGAACACGTTTTAAACTGACCAAAGCAGAGTGTCTAGCTCTTTTAGGAAGGTATCCAGAAGCTCAGGATATTGCAAAGTAAGTTGCTTTGTTAAATCGAAAAATATATATATATTTCATAAAAAATTGTGCCTATATATGTATAATTTTTATTTTAATTTAGTGATGCTTTACACATCGATAAACAGAATGCCGAAGCAATATATATTCGTGGAATGTGCTTATATTTCCAAGATGATGTCGATAGAGCCTTCACACATTTCCAACAAGTACTGCGACTTGCACCAGATCATGCCAAAGCATTAGAAATATATAAAGTAAGAAGAGATACAATAATTTTCCTAATTCATATTAAGCAATATAAGTTAATTTCAAAAAAATTTTTTTTCTTTCTATTACAGAGAGCAAAATGTTTAAAGAAGAAGAAAGAAGAGGGAAATGCAGCATTTAAAAGAGAACAATATCAAGAGGCTTACAATCTTTATAATGAAGCTTTAACAATTGATCCGCATAATATCATGACTAACGCTAAATTGCATTTTAATAAGGCAACAGCTGCAGCCAAGGTACTACATTTTACATTATACTTTTTTTCAAAATTGATGTGTCCGTTTGATAGATTTATTGTTGTTTTTAGTTAGGAAAGTTAAACGAATCTGTAGCAGAATGCACAGAAGCTCTAAAGCTCAATGATAATTATTTAAAAGCTCTTCTAAAAAGAGCGAGTATTTATATGGAACTCGAAGAATATGAAGAAGCAGTTCGTGATCTCGAGAAAGCGTGTAAAATGGATAAGGTTAATCGAGGTAGGAATCGCTGCTTATCAATTATAGCGCGGAATATTAATGCCAAGTTGTATGTTAAGACGCTTTATATATATATATTTTTTTTTAATAATTTTCTCAGAAACAAAACGGTTACTTGCAAAAGCTAAGTTGCTATTGAGGAAATCCAAAAGGAAAGATTATTACAAGATTTTGGGTATTGATAAGAATGCATCTACTGAAGATATCAAGAAGGCATACAGGAAACGAGCTTTGGATCATCATCCAGGTAAGAAATAAATATAACTGTTGAAAAATAAATATAATTGGCTTGTTATATCTTATATTTTACAGATCGTCATGCTAACGCCAGCGAAGGAGAGAAAAAAGAGCAAGAAAAGAAATTTAAGGAAGTCGGAGAAGCTTATGGTATTCTTTCGGATCCCAAGAAACGATCTCGCTATGATCGCGGCCACGATTTAGACGATAGTGATAGTAGTTTCCAAGGTTGGTATTTGTATTTTTTTTATGTGCACAAACGTAATTAATATAGACTTATACTTTTTTGTTACTATTGATATTATATTTGTATATTTTTTCCAGATATGGATCCAAATGCAATGTTCCACTTCTTCTGCCAAGATGGAGGCTTCCAATTCCAGTTTCATGATGGTTTCTCCAATAATGGAGGTTTTCAATTCCAGTTTCCAGGTTAACATTTTGAAAAATGATGATATGATACATTGTATCTGTGTATATGATATTCGAGTCTGTTTTAGTAAATACTGCATCGAATTTTTCGAATACTTAAGTCACGATGCAATGTAGAATCATTTGCGTTTCATAATTTTGGAGTTGCTAAACATAACAGGCATTCGTCGAGCAGTCGATATGCATATTTATTTCAACATGACATAACGTTGTACATATAGTGTTTACGATTCTATTGTGTATTACGATACAATAGAACTTCGATTTAATGAATTAATTAAGCGAAAGAACATTAAGGTTAACGTCGAAGTACAACAGGCAATTTCGAGGTAAAGCATGCTGAAGCATGTTCGTATCTGACGAAACCTTTGTGCATAAATAAGTAAATATCCATTAGAGTGTGTGGTAGATTCTTATTGAGAAATTTATTTTATTTTTTAGTTGAAATCTTTAAGTAACTATCTGTTATTGTATTGTATTATATTAATTATTGGAAGAACTTTAGTTCTCATTCATTTTGATGTCACTTTCTGGATATTGCTTTTGAAAATTCATAAAATCGATGGTTTACTATAATTTTGCTGATGACAACAAAATAAGTATAATGTGTAATTATTAATGAAATGTTGTTCCAGGATATGTAATCTTTGTGCCCATGTATTATGTATATCCGGTATACTGGGTATAATGTCTACCTGTATGCTGGTTCTTATCTATACCTGTTTTTACAAGTCAGAGCAAGTTGCAACCGTCTCATTGTGAGATAATTGATTAAAACTATATAAACTCTATACATTTATCTTGCGATGATACGCGTTTAATACCCCAAATAATTAAAAAAATACAAAAAATATTGTTTCCATAGATCCACAATGTATTCATTCCATAGATCTTTCTACAAATATATAAATTATAATACATTTTGCTTCTATTCAATCATACAAATTGACTTTCCTGATATTGTGATCCTAAGCTATCATAGTGACCATCAACTTTTTCATTTCCTCCCTTAAAATAATTCTATTGGAAAATACTACGTCAAAATATTAAAACAACCGTGAATATTTATTATTCATTATTGGTAATATTTAGTATCTGCAAATTTAATTTTTATATATTTAATTTTTGTTTCGATACATGTATATATAAACGTGTTATCAAACAACCTTTCACGTTTCAACGACATTTCGCGATAAGCCATGCGACGCGAGGGATACATTGCCGCTGTTGGAGGGTTTGTTTTCACTTCGTCATCTCCCGGGAAAAACGCGGATACGATTCCTCCTCCATTCTCAACCTACGCCAATTCAAGGGATTCATTCACAATACGGTCACTTTTTTTTATCATTTACATTATTGAAACTCATCATGTCATAATCGCCACGCACGATACACATGCGACGTCGAAGAATCATAAATAATCAATTATTCATGATGACGTAAACTTCAATAGCATACACAAAGTTGGGGTGAGAAGTATAACGATTTTAGGAACTAATGTTTGTTTTTGGTCTCGATTCGTATCACTTACCTATATATGTGTATGACAAAAAATAAAAATGTCTATCTCTTAATATAATCAATATAATAAATGTCTAAATATACTATTGCTTTGTAGATTTCATTTTGAGTTTTTCTTCGATCTTTTTTAAATGAAAGAAAAAGAAAGATCATACACGTATACATACAACACTCTTTCTTTGATTTCAATAGTATTTAACTTTATAACATTTCAGGATTGTTAAAATAAAGTTTATTTAGAAACGAAAAAGAAATTTTCTTTTGTATGATTTTAATAATTTAAGTTTTAAACTAGATTTTATAATTTACTTTTTAATCATTTGTTTAAATAATAATTTTCTACAATCTATAATATCATTGTTACTGAATATTGATATGTACTATCATATATTAATGTATTAACAAAAATTCAGAAGACGATTATACTATTGAATATCTACGAGTACTGTTGGGTACCTACGGTGTTCTGTACTCTCGCAGGTAGCTGAAAATGTACCGGCGTGACAGCGAAGGACGTGGACGACACTTCTTTCCAAGACCACGTGATAGCTTCTTACCAGGCTGAGCAATTTCAACGATCACTTATCTTCCTGTCCAAGAGTGTTCGTTCCTTGCTGTCGGGAGTGGACGCGTGGAAAGACAAAGGTTGAGAATGAGAATGAGAGAGGTGGATGTGAAGAAACGAAGAAGAAGCAACCATTTCGAGGGAGCAGAAAAGAGAGAGAGAGAGAGAAAGAGAGAGGGGGAGAGAATCAAAGGAGGGAAGTTTGGAGGTGACTTTCAGGCGTGGAGAGTTGCGCGCATCAAGGCAATCCACTCGATCACTCTCTGGGGACACTGAGAAACCCTGGTTCGCCGCATACTCATACACATGTACGCGAACAACAACGTGTGGCGTGTCCACGTACCGCCGATCCGATAGAATAATGTTGGAAAAACCGTTTAACTCTGCAAAAGCAGACTGTTCGTTGTATAACAAGAAGTTAAATCAATGATAAATTAAATTTTGTAACTTGTTGCCCAGG
Source organism: Tetramorium simillimum (assembly GCA_011636635.1). Taxonomy (NCBI): domain Eukaryota; kingdom Metazoa; phylum Arthropoda; class Insecta; order Hymenoptera; family Formicidae; genus Tetramorium; species Tetramorium simillimum. The sequence goes on along the minus strand of VBVQ01002227.1, from coordinate 21,027 downwards.
TACCAGATACAACGAGCGTATTGCTTACTGTTGGTATTATCGTAGAGACTGTTAAGAAATCAATTAAGATAACGGTTACCATTATTTCTGTTTGGAGAAATTGACTACTATATTTTATGTAAAAATATTCTCAGTGAACTAAAATCATTTTGGTTTTGCCGGCTGTCGAGCTATTATTACAGAATATTGATTATTGATAAATCGATATTGTATCACATAGTTCCCGATTACCAAAGATCACTTGTTACTATTCGACAAAATTAAATCCCTAATAACTCAGTCTTCCGAGACAATTTTTGTAATTAAATTTATCATAAATTTATAATTACTACAAATTTTATCGTGTATATTACGAAAATTAGTTTCGACACTTTATTCTTAAGAGAACTTCATTCTTAATAAAATACGTTTAAAAATTCATGCCATTTTCGCGGATACATGCACAGTTATACGCAGGTGTTCGATGACGCGGGCACGTGTCGTGTAGCGTGTCGTCTCAATTGAACCTGTTACATGTCCGTCCCGTAATTCACATGGAGGCGTTCTCCAATTGGCTTCTAGCGATCCGGTGTGACTGCGAAAATGATCCTGGTATCAAATGTCAAATCACCTTTAAAGTATGTCGATTGTTTCACATTGTTTTATTTACATATATTTGCATGTGTGAACGCATGTACCGTATGATTTTTAATACAACATAGCAATATAATGATAATAACTTACACGTATGTACGTTATTTGAAATTATGACGTACATGGTACCAGTTTTATCACCTTTATGCGTCCCTGCTTTCCTTAGCAAATCCGCGATAACTGGGATAAGGGGGCCATCATTCATATCGGTCAGCCGAGGGTGAGAAATTTCCCCGGCGAATGCTGGCGATTCGTCACGATATCCCGATATCCGCCTGTGACATCGCACGTCCGCGGTCGAACGATGGGAACGAGATCCAAATGCGCGATACAACGCTTACGATGCACGTCCTCGGGCGCGTGCGGTTCGTAAAATCGTTATCGCCGGCACGCATCGTCGCGCCTGAAGACTGATGTTCAGAACGGGGAAGCCTGAAAAATATTCGGGATTAATCGCGCACGAAAGAGTTTCTAATCTGGAATGTCCCAAGCTTGGGATTCATCAAGAAGAATATTTTCTCCAAGCATATTAAAATCCCACGCAATTTTTACTTTCGTTTTTTTACTTTGGACGAACATTCCCACTCTATTAAACACTAAATAACCGTAACATTGCATCAATATTATAACACATGTCAGCAGTTACATTGTTAAGCAGGAAATTGTAATATTGATGCAATGTTACTATTGTCGGCATTTACTGGGACTCTTCCCATACAACACAAAACTTAGTTACATTACAGCAATGTTGCAACAAGATTACTATCTTGCAGCAATATTGCCGCAATGTAACCGCAAGTTTTGTGCTGTATGGGAATTCTCATTCTTTTAAAAACGCGCAAGATATAAAAAAATTCCTCCCGAATTCGCGTGCGGCTCATCGCGCAAATTGGGATAAACACCCCGGGCTGGTCAAGCGCGGTCGTGCGTGCGTGAACGCTCGTGCGTGCAGACCGCTCGACACGTGGAGAGCGAGAAAGAGAGAGAGAGGGAGAGAGGGAGGGGGAGAGAGAGAGAGAGAGCTCTCGGGGGTGGCGCGGCGCGACGAGACGGCGGCGGCGGCTGCAGCAGGGCGAATGAACGAAGGGGTCGAAAATCGAACGAGAACGAGCGAGCGAGCGCTGGCGCTGTCATTAAACCGCAAGCAGAATTTCCGACCGCTCGCCCGACTCGACACGCGTCGGCCCCGTCCATCCCCTTCCCACTGTCGCGCCGCGCGACCCCCATTCATCATAAATGCAATCAGATCGTATTACGCGCCATTACCATACGCTCTACCCCGTTCCAGTCTCCGTCCCTTCGGTCCCCGGTCGCGCGCGCGCGCGCGCGTCCGCCCGCCCGCGTTACCCCCTTTCTCCGCCCGCGCTCGCACTCTCTCTTTCTCACTCTCTCTCGGGCGCGATACGCGAGCCCGAAATTCGTCCCCCTTCGCGCGCGCGTGGCGAGGCGAAATCTCTGAGAGCCGTCTTTCGAGGGCGCGGGACGGGAGTCGAGGGCTGATTAGGTTTTGATTGCGCTCGGTCGACCGCAAGCGAGAAACCGGAGAGGTACTACACTTGTTTTCTATCTTCCTTCTTTCCGGATCGTTTTTGCGTGATCGATGTCCTCGCGAGAGAATTTGACTACGTCATTAACGATGAAACGATGATCGATGCGTCCTAACCTAAAATCTGAAACATCTAATTCGGAGGATGCATTAATGGTATCCGCGCGAGGGAAAAACGTTTCTTTACATTTAATATATGTGTTTGGCTTATATTTGTTAACTAAAAAAACATTATTTTATTGGACGAAAACTTGATTGTTCTGTTGCGTTAAATCGTATTGTTTGACGGAAAAATAACTATTATTTGATATACTTTAAATACGTTTGATTCAATTAAGAGCATTGTTTGTTTCAATTAACTTATTTCTTGAAATAACCATTAAATTCGTAGATTTATACATACAATGAGTAACTTTCTTTAAAAAATTACTTTATTTAAACATATACGTTTTTTTCAAAATCGAACAATTTGTTAATTGAGTTTGGTCGGATTATTCCGATAACTAAATTTTTTTTATTTCAACAAAATTTGTTAAATCCACACTGAGAGAAAAATATAGTTACTTTTGGCCTCAACCAGAATTTTATAATATTTCTAACAATAAGTACATATGATTAACTTAACTATACGTCATTATGTTAATCATAATTATCGTTAGAAATATTATAAAATTGGCTGAGGCCAAAAGTAACTATATTTTTCTCTCAGTGCAAAGAACCATTTTTCTGTGTAATAAAGTTCTAATCAAGAAAAGGCGCATTTATATCGAAGTAAGGCCCTGGGGCTCGATTCGCATCTAGACTAATATATGTCGCGAGTTTGTTCAAATGCACCGATTGGCTGTCGCGAAGGAGAAAGTGCTTGGGCATTCGGAAACTCTCTATTGGCCGGCCAATCGACGCGTTTCCAAAATTTGTGGTACGACGCGTGAATTATTAGTTTTACGGCTCGCGGCTACGTTCGCGCGTCGACTCTCGCGATCTTCCTCCGAGTAACGTCTCGCGCGGTCCTGACGCGGGTGCTCGTTCGCGAGAGAAGCTCGAAATGCCGCGGACGTGTCGCGCGGAGCGGAGTGGACATGCCCGGGCAAAGTTTCGCGCGTGATCGCGGAGTGCCAGCCGATATCCGCGCTCGCGATTAGCCGGGCTTCTCTCGCCCGGCGCAAAGTTTTCGCTCGCGCGACGAAGTAATTCGCGGCGCCGGGTGCGCCGCCGTGCTTCGCGGCACAATTCGCGTCGAAACGACTTCCCGCGCAAGGCGGTCTTCGCGCGCGCGGTGAAAAAGTTTCGCCGCAACGGCGATCCCGCGTTATCGGAAACGCCGACCGGAGTTTCGCTCGATTTCACGATTTCGAAGCGCTAATCGATATCGCAGTGAAGTGAGTCACGGTGAGTTTTATTCGCGGCGTTCCGGATAGAGAAGTCGCGCGCCAATTTCGCTGCATGTTCGTTACGAGTCGCCTTCTTCCCCTCCCCCCCCTTTTTCCGAGTAACTTTCCGTATAGAAGTCTTCGCGACGTGAAAAAGATTCACCGCCGCCATGGCGACCGCGAGTGATCCGCGTTATCGGGATTGCCGAGTGAAGTTCCGCGCGATTGTTAATATTGTGATCAATCGAATTTTGCTTTCAGTTTCCAATCGCGGGGTTCGAGACGGAGATCGCGCGCCAATTTCGCCACCATGTTTGTTACGAGTCGCCCCTCTGCCGAGGAACTTTCCGCACGAAAGTCTTTCGCGACGCGGAAAAGATTCACGGCGACCGCGAGTGATCCGCGTTATCGGGAGTGCCGAGTGAAGTTTCGCGCGATCGCGGAGTGCTAATCGATATCTAGAATCGCGATCGACCGGATTGGCACGTCTCGACAGGTATCAATCGAGAAGTCGAGACGGAATGATTACACGCCACTTTCGCCGTCATGTTAATTGTATTTTACGCATCGCTCGAATCGGAGCGACTTTCCGTACAAAATTGCTCGCGATGTAAAAAAAAGAGTTGTCGCGGCGGCGACCGCGAGTGATCCGCGCGATCGCGGAGTGCTAATTAACTTGCGTAATTGCGACTAATCAGGTTATTTAACCTTAACGCTTTGATCGCGCAGTGTGCGGTGTTCGAAGCGAACAGCAGTGAACGCGTGTGATTCGACCTCCGGGAATTCAAGACGCTCGAGATGAATCTTCATCCAGATGACGATCGAGCATGGAATCGCGTCGAGAGGAACACCGTCAGACGTTGGCTCTATATTAATTAAGGTATGTTTTATCATTAGTGGTAATTATAGATGTGTAATTCTGCAAAGTTCTCGTAACTAGAATATATTGTTTAATAAATCTGTTATACACTGAGAGAAAAAAAGTTACTTTTGGATCCAGCCATAATTTTATAATATTTCTAACACGAAATACGATTAACTTAACTATATGCATCATTATATTAACCATAATTATTATTAGAAATACTTTAAAATTGTGGTTGGGTCCAAAAGTAACTATATTTTTCTTTCAGTGTATTAATGTGAAATTTATTTATTAAAAAAAGAAACAGAATAATACAATTTGTATTTCTTCTTTTAATAAGTAACGTTAAAATAACTATCGAAAAGTGCGTGCGAGAAAGAGAGAGGAGGGGGAGGGGAGGAGGAGAAAGGAAGAATGGGAGGGTGTTAATCTAAATATATAGTATAAAATAAAAAGCTAATTTAAATGTATAGCATAAAATTTCCTATGAGATACGAAGAGCCTCGATGCATCGATAGCAACGTGCGAATGTAGATTTATTACGCCGTTACAAAAGATCCGATCAATGCGAATGGCGAAATTATCGATTAATTATTACCGTACGCAATAATCAATTTTTGTCAGGCGCAATCCTTCCTCATTTCCGGACAACCGTTTGTCCTCGTTGATCCTCGCTATGATTTTCAAACAGTTACTTGGACGAATATATTGTAATCTCGATTCCCGAGATATTTCAATAATATACTCGTATAACAAATATATAATAAATAATATATAGCCTATGTAGAAAATTTTGGGAATAGGTTGCAATCAAGACCAATGATTTCTCGTCATTCGATTTCACCGGGAGAAAGCCCGGGAAAAATTGGCTCCGTGTCTTCGCCGGGAGAGACGGAGAACGCGCAACTTTCGAGACACCCTGTGGTACATATGTACTCTTATATACCCCACGATCGTGTACCGGTATGGACATGTCGCGCGCGACGACGCCGACGTCGACGGCGACGTCCCGCAGGATGTTCTACTTAACCCAGAAAACGGCGGAATGGAAGCGAGGCGTCCGTTCTCGCGTGCGCGCATCTGTGTGCGTGCGTGTACGTGTGCAACTCTACGTGTCGAACTAGAGCGATCCGGGGTGCAGGCAGGGTGGCGTCGATGCCGGGGGACGGACGGAGCAGCCCCGTAGTTCTGATCGCTTCGAAACCACCCTCTCCCCCCTCGACTCCCTCACCGCCATCCCGCCGATGCTTTTCACCCTGTACGAACGGCCGCGCGACGTACAGTACGCGAGATAAACGCACATCGAGGATAGCAACCTGTGCAATTGGAAATGTTTACTTATCAAACTACTACATCGATGGAAGTTAATAATTTTCATTTTTCTTTTGCTTTTCAGGTAAGTTGATTGAGGAACATATTCCTGCGTATCCTAATATCGCAATGAAAAAAGGTATGTTTATCAATTTTTTCGATGTTGCCGCTCAAATTATTGTCAATTATTAACTTATATGATAAAATCGTAAAAAATATACACGCTTAAAGAATTACCGTCTCATTGCATTATTGAAGCAACGTTAAATTAATGCAAACATTTACATAGCGAAACACAGTTTTACAATTTGTTACATAACATCCAAAATATTTAAGAAACGATATCCTCAGTTATTATAATTCGTTATAGCTTTCTCATCATTTTTTTAAACTAAAAAGTGACGGAGCGTTTTGATAAATCTCGTATGACTTCCTTAATCCGCGATTAGACCAAAGTGATTATAATTCGATGCGAATGTTTTAAACCACTTCACGCGGAATACCGTCGAAACATCAGACAACACCCCTGTGCCGAGCACGTTCCCCATCTTTCTCCGAAACAATCGCATCCCCGATAAGTATCTCCTCCTTACGTTGTCGCTGAAGCGGAATGTACGTGCGCGTGGCGTGGTGTGTGGCACTGGCGACGGCACGGCATATCGATCACCCCATCCCACTGCCACCCCCGGTGGATGCGGGTAGCACCAGGCCAGAACTACCACGCTTCCGTCGCGCCCCCTCGCCGCCCGCGCGCCGCCCTTCGCGGGGATAGTAGAGCCGCACGAGCCTGCCCGCCCCTGATAACTCACAACTCGCCCATCCATCCATCCTCCGCTTTCGTACCCCCTGCTGCCTGCTCCAGCCCCCGATCCCCCGAGCGACCACCGCCACCGACTGACGGCGCTGTCGGGCCCCCCTCTCGTGCATCCGATGTTTGTTACGCGGTGGCACGCGCGCTGCTCTTCCTCGTCGTCGTCCTCCGCACATGTCGATTCTCGCGGGGTTCGGTTGGTTGCATATCCCTGCGGCGGGCAGGTACAGCTCGATATCGTTGAGTTTTTTTTCTTTGTCTCTCCCTCCCTCTCCCTCTCTCTCTCTCTCTCCCTCTCTCTCCCTCTCTCTCTTTTTATCAACCTTGTATTACTCGAGTTAGTTTCCGCATGCTCTAAGCGCGGGAAGTCAGTCCATTTGCTAATTGCATTTTAAGCAAATTTGATCAAATTCCTGCAAATTTATTTAGATAATTGAAAGTAAAAGGATGCGACAGCGTAAAAGAATCGTGCGCGTGCCGAAGAGCAAGATTTTACAAAGTAGCTACATTTCCAATTAATATTACTTTTTTAATCTAAATTATTGTATCTCCCGTATATATAAAACATTCATTTATTACAAAAAAAAATTTTTAACATTCTGTACAATTTTATGATTGCAATTTGCAAATATTTATAGCATTTTCTAAAACAAAATTTTACAAATATAGCATTGTATTTTTACATTAAGCTACAACACTACTTGTACAATACTTTAAATTTCGACAAAAGTTTGAATCAGAGCATTCTTTCGGAAATACGGAGTCAAGGCCGAATTCATGCGCGTGTGGTTTAAGTTATTGGAGATTTGCAAGGTTTTCGGGGGCGAAAGCAGGCAGCCGAGGGTGGGGTGTGCCTGAGATCAGCATGCTAACGATGTGTACCATTCCAGCATTCTCCCCTGTATGCGAGGGATGACGCGTGCACGCGTCTGGTCGGAGGATCAAAAGCGATCGCGTGTATCGCTGATGCCTCTCGCTCCTCGATATACAGCGAGTGACAGTTGGACCACGATCGAGTTAAATCGATGCTGTTGCCTGTGACGTACTCTCTAACAATTTTCCGCATCTTTCAAAAAAAATTTCCCACAGAAATATAATGATCCTTTCAGTATTTAAAATACATTCAGTATTTAAAATAAGTATTTAAAATACACACTAACGAGCGATGTATTCTTTAACAACAAAAACTATTGATGCGCTGACATATTAATGTGTCAATTGTTTTCAAGTTTTAAACTTTTCAATTTAACACCTGGTAACTTTCTAAAAGCTAAGTTCCAAAGATAGATTTCTAATATTTGAAAAAATAATTCGATAGGATTATCTCGATAGGGTAGATCTCAATTTGAGACTTAACGTTGCAGATACATTTAAGATCGTTCAGACGTTTTTCTACGTCGCCTTCTCTTTAGTGTTAGCACGACCTTGCATGAAACTACACTTTCGGGTAAACGAGAACGTATGTATATTGGACCACATGGCTTCAACCTTGAATCGTCACATCGCCAGCAGTCAGGCTAGCAAGCTGCAATTGTGTGCTCGGTCGGGGGATATTACGTCGAGTTAGTCCGTAGCCGATATAGAGCTTAACCCGGCGTCTGGCTAAACTGCCAATTTAACAGTAGTTAGTATTCACCGCCTTCTTGCGTTGAGCTCCGAGTCCTACGGTTCCATTAAACGATCGTTATATCGAAATTGTCGAAAAGTTTCGCGCATTCTCGCCCAAGTTTTTCAGTGTTTACACAAAGTAGCCTACTTCTTGATTTTTTTGATGGATACAAAACTTCTGAAAATTGCTTTGTTAGATACTCGTAGGTAGTCAAATGGGAATTGAGGGTGAAAATTTTATTGATTTGCGAGGCATTTTCTCCACTTTATAGAATTATTTTTATTTTATCTGTAAGGAATAAAATCTTCGGCAGAGGTAAAAGAAACTTTGATATCAATTAATTGTCAAAAATTTGAATTGCTCAAAGAATTAATTCAATCTTAAATAAATTGAATGAAATTGTTTCTTACATACATTCACGATTTGTATCATAAATTTGGAGTCGTAAAATAGAACAACAGATGTTTCAATGAGTTAGAAATTTTTGTCGAGCCATGTATTCTAATAGCGGAGTATTCTGAATCTCAGGTGGATTCGCATGAGTAAAAGGCTTAACCGTTTCGAGATACTTTTTAGAAGACCTTCAGAATCTCATCGTTCTCGTCTTTCGCCTCCGGATACGGACAATTTATTGCGCCGAGGGGGAACAGGTTGAATTCACCCGCAAATAATGAATCGCGCTGAAATTTAATATATAACTTCAAACCTGTTTCAGACGGAAGGGTTTCATACCATAGGAGATTTGTTTAATAATATTTATGCCGAAATTAGTAAATTTAAAATTTCATCTAGCTTCGCGATACATTAAATACGAGTAAGAATATTTATATATCTCTCGCGAGATTGTCACCGTAAGATTTCAAAAACGAGCGAGCAAGCGTGAAGCTAACACCTTTATTAACTTATATTTCAGATTGCAATGTCACTTGCATGAAATTATCGCGACTGATTTGCAAGGCAATTCTCTCTTAAAGACGATAGCGCATGGCAGTGCCGCGTAAAAACAATAGCGGAGCGAAAACATCCCTTTTTCCAATCGTTCGAACGGCACTTTCCATCATTTATATATCGCGTCATACATTTATATTTATTAAAGCATCCACGCACGCGCACCCGTGTGTGCGTGCGCGCGTATGATAATGCACTCGGAATAAATGTGCCACGAAGAGCGGGGCGCGGCGAGAGGCAAAGTGTAATAAATTTCAGAGCGCGAGAACAGGGGCGCGAGGAAAAGAGCGCACTGCCAGAGGGGCAGAAGGTCGTACAAGAGGGGTTGTCTCGGTTCGCCGAGCACCGAGGGGTTAGCACGAAGACGTCGTTCAAGTATTCCGAGACTCTTCACACTCGATATATATCAGTAGAAACGAGTGCTCGCACGCGTGAGAGGGTTGCGATCAGCTACCCGCTATCGGGGATGGAGGGAGAGGGTGGGAGCTACCAACGAGAGGTCGGGGGAACGTCGAATCATTTTAATTTTTGACTGTAACGGGTGTCACGTTCACGCCGCACTATGGTTTGGTAGATATTGACATTTCGCCAGTTATAGATACACATACACATATTTGATGTATGTATAATAGTGACATAATAATATAATAATAAATAGCTAACATAATAAAAAAAGTGTATAGCGTTACAAAATATAATAGATATCTAGATATTTTGAGACAATTGAGAGGGAATTTTTATTACACAGTTTAGAAGTATAATTTAATGAGAGAAGTGAGCTCTCTTTTAATTTTACCGAAAAGTTGAGTAAAATTAAATGTAAAAATTAATAGAGTTGCTAGTGGATCTAGAACGTATTTTTACTTAAATCCGATTCTGATCGATTTTACGCAGTGTTATGGCAGATGAAGCGAGACGCGGTCAAATATGAAGCCGCAGGGTTTAATTATCATATCGGTTTTGATCGATCGCGAGATACCCAACTGCGATATCGCGACGATCGCGCGGAATTGTTAATGATATTAATTGATACCGCCGCGCATGTTTTGCAAATAGAGGCCGCGGGGACGCGAGCGTTCGTAAAATATTCGTCATCTTTGACGGTTTAATGTAACATGTAGGATGAAATTAATTATTTGTGCTGTTTGAATCATATAATTATACGAGCGATTGTAAATGAAGTGTTTTTTTTTTTGCGCATGTCAAGTTCAGAGAAGTACATATACGAGTAGTAAATTATAAACTTTTATTTTACATATGAATGTATGAGAATTTTACGTATATTATTAAGAATTTCTAAAAATCTCTCATGAAATATTGAATCGATAAAAATTATATATCGAAGATCCAGTTCAATTATTATACTTTTTATAGTTACATATTCAAGTGAGAAGTAAAATAATAACTGACGTAACCTAATTTAAAGTTTAAGAATAGATTTTCGAAAATCACTGTACGGCAGATATTTATATATTACTGTCTTTCTTATTACATATTTTCTTTATTGATAATACGGAATATAATAATTTTCTATTAATTAATAAAAGACAATAATGCCTTTTTTGTTTTAAATTAAGTTTTTAAATTCTATACATCAATGTATTAGTAATATATGTATAGCAATGTTACATTTGAAAAATTATAGTTTATTTTTAAAAAAAAACTTGAAAAATTTATGGAAGTCAGTACTAAGATGATTTGAGATAATATTCAAATAGAGTCTATAAATATGGGCCTTAAAGATTAATAACTCAAAAATGATCTATGGACAATAGAACTTCGTTTGCCGCATTTTCGCGACAATAGCGGAACCATTTGAGTCCGGTCGAGTAATCTCTGGAATATCGTATTTTATGTGCGCAATAAATTTAGCTTCGCGCGAGGATTCGCGCATGCAACTAATGCGTCGTATAACTTTTACGGCAAACATTTCACGGCCACTCGGTATATAATGCCCGTGCGATATCGATGAAATTCGCCAGCGCGCGAAAGCCGTTCTTCGTGGAAGGATCCCGATGAGGTATTGTCGTCGTTGTCATCGTCGTTCTCGTGTAGGGGGTTGTCGTCGTCCCTGAAGAGGCCCGCCGCAAGCTGTGCAGGACGAGACGTGGCGGGGATGAAAGGGGAAAATGCCGCGGATGCCACGACAGCGCGCGGCTCATTTAAGCTTTGGAACCCTCTCGTACCGCCGAGCGGGTGAGCGTAACGACGACACTATCGGGTGGCTTCTCGCTATTCCCGAGAAAGTATCGTGGATTATGTCAGACGACATGCAACGATCAAGATTAATTTTTTGCAAAAAATTCCTAAAAGCACTGTCCATCACAAGTTTTCACGCTGTAAAAATGTCGAATTTTCATGGAAATGATAATCTTTTCTTCTAAAACTGGAAGATGATAACATATGAAAATTTTAATAGAGAAATATATTCAAAAAGTGTTAGAAGAACCATTTAATCTTTGTGGTTTTTGCAACATATGAATCTGATACATTGAAATTATTATTTTAAAAGTAATTGACAATTTTTTAATAGAACGATCCTATGCGGCATTTGTCAATTGAGGGAACATACTTTTTGTCAATTTTTATATAGATCCGATTTCCATATAGCGTGGAAATTTTCTAAGAATAGCAAATTTTTATGAATTTCACTCATTAGTCGGCGCAACAATTGTCTATTCTGGCTCACCCGGTAGACGAGAGCCACGACTGGAGCACCCGAGAGTGTCGCATCGCATCTCGTGGCAGCCGGTGTCCTCGCGTTTTTCCTCTCTTTTTCGCCCTTTCACCCTCGGCTTGTCTCGATCCTTTCTGCGACAGATAGACGCGCGCTCGCGCGGAAGCGAGTAACTCGAGCACGAGGAACGACGAGAAAAAGAAAAACCACGCATCCTTCGGCTCTTCTCCCGTTCCTTCCGGAGTTCGATTCGCGCGGATCTCTCGCGAGATAGACCCAAAAGAGAAACTGAACTCTGGAAGCAAGGAAAAAGGAAGAAGGAAAGTGAAGAAGAACTCCTCGCGAACCTTCATTTCGTTTCCCTTCTTCACTACATGACCTTGAGATTTGAAATTAAAATCGCGTTTAAACCCTTAAAAGATTTTTTAGTGGAATTGTTAGTTAAATTGATATAGAGTGTTAATTTTGACGCTATGCATTTTGAGGAATTGTTTCGTATATGTATTACAAGTCTTACAGTTTTATGAAATACTTGTAAAAAATTAAATTAAATTAATAATTATTAGTTTGGAAAACATGTAACAAATAATTTTAACGGGATATTAGGAAATAACAACAAATATATTAAGAATAATAATTATTAATGATTCTAACGAAGATAAAGAAAAAAATGCAATATTATAAAAAAAGTACAAAAATTATTTTATAACATTCGATGAAGAATAAGATTTTTGGACTAACATATGGAAAAAGGCAAGACCTACGAGCGACAAGAAAATAATAAATAAAATGTAAGGATGTAAGGGGTGGACGGAAAAAGAAATGGAAAAGACAAAGTCTTGAAAGAATTGAGATTTTCTAGAATGGGAAATGGAGGAAGGGAGAGGTGAAATTTTCCTTCGTTCTTGGTTTTCCAAGGGAGAACACGAAGGAGTCTGCTTAAGGACTTTGAACAAATGAAAAGGAACAGAGAGATCGAGATAGCTAGAACAAGGAGGATAGCGAACTTTATGGCGCGATATTTCGCTGCGGTCAGGAGTTCATTCTTCGTTACTGGTGAACAAGAGTAATCGGAGCTCTCCTCTTTGCTGTCGTTATCCTTTTCCATCTTAACACTGTCTCTTTTTCAATATCTTGTTCCCCATTTTATATGTATTTTTCATTTGGCTTTGTCACGAACTATTAATTTAACCTGACATAATTGTTTTAATTTAAACTTAGAAATTATATTATTTAAGCCATATTGATTAAACGATTACACCCTATTTATTTTTATTCATGTTAGCGGCATTAAATATTTCAGTAATCGAGCTCAAAATTAAGATCTGGTGCTTCACTTCTTATTGGAAACATCGATTTCTAAAGATACAACATTTATTTAACAATTACGCATTCGTAGCACGATAACAGATGAGCAAGAAACACGACCGAGAAGCGCAAACATACAAATTCATCGATAAACAATTGAAGCTTAAAAACTTGAAATTCAATCTCAGATCGGACCGTGGCATGTTTACCGTGATTTCACGAGATGCAGAGGAAAAAAGAGAAACGACCTGGAGACGCAATCGGCGCCGTTTCCTAATCGTCCTATCCTTCTGGTCCATCCCCGCGTTTCTATCCGGAAGAGGTTCCTGTCCCTTCTCTCCGGATTGGAATTGCGCACGCTTTTTCGAAAGGTCGGATATTATCGCCCTACTCGACGTCCGTGCTCCGAGCGAGCACTCTCGAAACGCGTCGTTCTCTTCCGTCCTCTCTCATTCCCTCGCCGCCCTCTTCATCCTCTTCTCGGATCCCTGCACCTCCTATTCCTCCCTACCTCTTTTTTTTTTTTTTTATTATCGGCCAACGCTCGACGTCGAAATGATTTTTCGGGGCTTTGCGTTTCCATGACGATGGTACAGAACAGTGCGCGGGATTAATACCGACCGCCTGCAGCCTCGCCCGTAATCGGAAAAAGGGAAAAATCGCCGCCTCACCACCTGGTGACCCTCTTCGCTTTGCCGGAAGAGTCGGCGGGTTAGACGATAATTGGCGGATTTGCGAAATTATGCATGACGGCGAAGCTGCATCTCTCTCCATCGAGATGCCGCTCCCTGTGAGTCTTGCGACGAATAAAATTAATTAGCACTTGCAATAACTGCCGCGATGAAAAAGCGTTTTTAAATGCGTCGGAGAAAGTTGACTAAAATTAAAGGCATCTACCTTTAATCGCTCAGATTGCAAAGGTTCATACTGTTGCGAACATTTTTACTGGAGAAATCAATCTTTATCTAAGAATTCACAGACAAAATTTGTCACGTTTTGTCAGAATGTCGATCTACAGAGACAATAATAACTATGACACAATAATAATAATATTGATGGTATGATAATGAGATAATAAGACAGGCAGACAAATTTCTGTGGGAGTGATATATCTTTGGAAGTAGATCAGTTAATGCGGCGGCGAGTCATTAGCGTGGCGATGTATTTCCAATACGCTCGCCACTTCTGATCGCGGATTCCGTGGAAAAAGTGGGCGAAAAACGGGCGCGAGAGTGGAAGCCACTACGTTGACGTCGATGCTTGGGTGGGAAACGGGCGATATTATATAGTCAACGCCGATAAACGCGACGAAGCGTTGCGGCACGAAGCGAGATAAGGCATTTCGCGTGCGAACGCGTCCGTATGCTGCCTTAATTCGCATCGACGATGGACGAGTCCGTTCATTCCATATCGGCTTTCATTTTATATTTTTAGCGGGCGAGCGGGCACGAGCTGCGCGAAAAACGCCGCTGATTTTTTATCGCCGTTTGAGGTGTAGCGCGCCCAAGCGGCAATTACGGCATATTTCCATTAACGCTGCGACGCGATTCGAGAGTAAAAATTTCAGGGAACTAAATTTTTTAATTCGCTAGTGGGGAAAAATGCTAATAGACTTCGGTACTTCAATCCCTCTGCCACTTCACTTTCTTCACCTCCATCCAGAAAAAAAAATATAATTATATCGATAAATGCGGCAGTTGAAGGATATTTTTATAAATAGGACAGTTATCCCTCTTTCTGTCCCGTTATTAATTCGTTTAAGATAAAATGGCTTTTACTCGAGTTAGGTTAAAAAAAAAATATACGAACAACGCGGAAGCAGATCGGCGCGATAACGAAACGCTATATTTTCCTATTACCACGTCGTTAGAGTGGTTTATGTGCAGCCGTAAAATTTGTCCTTGGATATCGAGTCGCCGGCATGTATCCCACCTTTCCGTCCTTTCTCCAGCCCTCCCTCATCCTCGTTCTCTTACACCCCGTTGATTTGCTTGCTGGCTCGTGTTTGCTCAATCAGTATAATTAATGGGAGCCAGTGATTCATTGTGGCACCCCCGATTCGATTTCAATTTCGACGAATGGGGTAACGGAATGGGGTGGTATGTTCGCACTTTCGTGGTTTTCGTGTAGGCTTCGTGCGCAGGTGGACACATTCACTCGCGTGTTTCTGTAACTCCAACGCGTAGCTTGAACAAAACGCTCGACGTCCTCCTAGGGAAGGAGAACGAGGGGTGAGATGAGACGCGAGAAGGATTAATTAAAAGGAAAGTTTATGAGCGAATTTTAAAAAATATGCGAATGGATATAAAATTTCAGATTGAAATAAATATCAAATTTTAGAGTGTAAGTAGAGGATGAAATCTTTATTCTCCGATGTACTTCAAATGGATTTTAAACAAGATTTTATGAAATTATTCAACGCAGTACGATATCTAATGGCAAAAGTAGCATGCAAAATTGGTCAAAAACGCGTATTGAGTTAGGTTATAAAATAAATTTCTCGCGACACTTTTACCTCTATCATGTTTGTCACATCTAAAATAATGAACAGCTTAAACGTGTCATTTAGAACGGCTGATCGAAATTTGACGTTGCACCAAGTTGTTTATGTAAATTTCGTAACGTGGGCTGATCGCTCTCTAATTTTCCAAATGGAAACACTTTGCGTTTTCCCTGACATCCTGTGTGCGAGCCTACATATGGTTCGTCTAGTCGAAATCGATATCGCGTATGGCGATATGGTTTATTGGTACCTTGGTCAACCGGTCGCGCATAATTGGAATCCGAATCATGCGCGCGCGAACGCATGATTCGAAACAGTATGCACGTGTCGTCCTGCACCTATGTTAATTAGACGTTTTATGCGAGCGAGCGAGGACGTTTTAACGTTGTATCCTTTTGTCGCGTCAGAGACAAAAGAAATTATACGTGAGAAACGAAATCATCGACGCGCGCGATCTTTAATAATCTCTAAAATATAAAAATAACGAGAGATATAAATTCTTTTGATATGAATTCAGGATAATGATAGCTTTTTTCAAGAGCACGATTACACACATTTTAATTATCATTGTATATGGCTGTCTTAAATAAATGAAAAGAACACATTCAATTAAGTAGCGCACGCAAATCCTTCGTTCTTCTTCTTCTTACATATCTCCCCCGTGCAATTTTTCTATTTCGTATCTCAAAGACAAGCCCGGCGCTAATTCGTACATTAGCGC
>VBVQ01002226.1:0-26651 GCA_011636635.1 Tetramorium simillimum | reverse complement strand
GTTTTATGCTCTAAACTTTTCAGCTTTTTAAATCAATACATGCAATTACGCATCTCTTTTGAAAAGCTATCATGTGTTTTCTTTTACCAATTAATTTATCTTGTTATTCTGTGAATAAAAGTAGTAAGGTATAGTTGCCAAAAAATCAATAGTTTACGAGATATTTTATACTTTATGTCAAAATGTGCCAGAATAAAGTATAAAATATCTCATAAATTATTGATTTTTAACTTTTGTATGCAAAATAATTAGATTATGTAACAAAAATTATATAATTCTATTTTAGATACTGGCAATGATCTTTGTGATTTTAAACAATTTTTTTCGAAATTTAATTTTAACAATATTTATTTCTCTTCAAACTGTACAACTTTTGTCTGACTTTTTTTCTATAACAAATGCTTTCAAGATATCAACTTGTAATCAACTTTATTTGCCACTCTGCATATACATAGAATTACTTACCATCTAGCTCTACTTCTGAGGCCCTTTTGAGAATTTGAGATTTTGGTGAATTTCCTTGCCCCATCTAAAAGATAAATCTATGAGGTAACAATTGTGACTACTATTACACATAACATTAAACAGACCATTTTATATTAAACCTTGGCACTCTATTTTCTAATTTGTTTCATGTCAGTATAAATAATCAAAAGCATAAAAAGAACTTGCAATATTTTGTTGTTAAAACTTTTAATATTTTAATATTGTAAAAAAATTAATTACTCTCTGTCACAAGTTATAAAGTAAATCTCTTTGTCATTATCAAGGAAGCTAAAAAAACAAATGTGTGAATGTTGTATGTGATATATATATATATATATATATAAATTCAGTGAAAAATGTTTACTGATAAACTGATAAATGTCAAGTATTGATTTAAAAAGCTGAAAAGTTTAGAGCATAAAACTATACTATCTCAAAGCTATTGGTACTCTTTATCTATATTATTTTATTGAGAATTCAATATAGTATTTATATCGGCCTTGTATCCATTCTTTCTTCGACTCAACACTTCTCAAGCAACTGTACAAATATCTTTCTTCTCAGTTTGGTTTCATGCTATACCTTTCTTTTCAATTTTATTTCATACTTTATCCAATAAATAAAAAAGTGTCTCAAGACACCACATTTATTTCTATTTCAAGACACTCTCCGTCCAAAGTTTTGTCTCGAATATTAACAGATTTGAACAAACTTGGTTCACAATATTCTAACTTTTTAAATTAGATTAGCTTAAATGATTTCTTGTAAAATTACATTTTACTAAATCCGTGCAAACCGTGTCAAACGTTATCAGGCACTTTTGAGAACCACTATATTTCACTCAAAATTTAGCAAAAAAAAAAAAATCGTTTGGACAGATGCGTTCGAGTTAAAGCCCGAAGAAAACTCCAGTTCAATTCTCATAAAAAAACCGCAGTCGATCGAATCCGTTATCAACGAGAGCGAGCGCGAGGTGCTCCGCTAACAGGTGAGAGAAGACATGTCCCCCCCCCAGCCACGGGAATTATTAAAATACCGTGCGGACTTACCTGCGCCGCGTGGCCGCTCGGCGTGTTCTCCAGCAGCGTATTACCGTTAGCGGGAGTCATGGTCGCGCTGCATTCTGAAACAGGAGAAACAGAAACGATACGATGGGTACGTGCACCACGGTAGCTAACACCACACACTGCGAGAGTGCCAACGCGGGGAAAATCAATAGAGCCATCTCTCGTACTTGTAGGACTCGACTGCTGGTTGTTATTCAGCAACGCCAGCCCGTTCGACATGGTGTGCCGCCGCCGCCGTCGCCGCTGCTGCTGCTGCACGCTCGGCGAGAGAAGACGAGAGGACTCGAGGGGGTGGAGTACCAGCGGGGGTGCGGATCGTGCGCCCGCACGTGCGACCGCGGTGTCGGTGCGACTAAGCCTCGGCGCCCGCTATTCTGGCAGCCCGAAAATCCGCAGCGCCATTGCCGTCTTTTTTTCGCATAATCGACCTAACCTGATCCGCCGGAGAGGCGATTATCCCGTCCGTCCGCCCTCTCGGCGAGGC
Source organism: Tetramorium simillimum (assembly GCA_011636635.1). Taxonomy (NCBI): domain Eukaryota; kingdom Metazoa; phylum Arthropoda; class Insecta; order Hymenoptera; family Formicidae; genus Tetramorium; species Tetramorium simillimum. Next base: position 24,614 of record VBVQ01002226.1, on the reverse strand, counting down.
CCCGCGTTGCCTCGTCGATATAATCCGCCCGCGTGATTGTCCGCGTAATAACCTTCGGCCGTAAATGCCGTCACTGGACGCGCGTGAGGAGCGTTACGAGTGACGGTACACCCTCGCGTGCCCGCGAGTGCGACCGTGCGTACGAAATCTCTTTACGCGCTTGACCCCGCGAGCCACTGCGAGCGAGAGACTAAACTCCCGCAGCAGCCACGTCGTTCGTATCAGCGGCGCTTCCCATCCTAGGGCGCTGCGAGCGACGTGTCCCTGCGCCGCGCCGGGGCGGGGGTTGGGTGCGCGCGCGCGGAAGGAGAAGGGAGGAAGGAAAGTGCGAAAATTGAGAACGTTCTCCGAAATCGGATATCCGCCCTTTGCTCTACGGAACGTAATTGGAGTGAAAAAGGAAAACAGAGATTTTCGAGGAGGAGGAGGAGGAGGATTTTCGAAAAACGAGTTTCGGAAAAGCAGTTTTCGCTCACGCTCGTGCATCTCCGTGGCGCGATTCCTCGCGCGCGCGATCAGTGAGTTGGAAAATATTCGTTTTTTTTTTTATATTTGCGGCGCTCGTACGATTCGAACGAAGGAGTTAAGATGCCTCGTGGCCAGCCGAAAACTATTCTTTTTCTTTTTTTGGAAAATATGTAATGTTTGTCGAAACTTTCGTAGGGATGCAAGTGACTCATTTTTTTATTTCTGAAAATTGCAACTAACAGAGTGTTAAATTGTAACTTGTAGATATTCGTGATAAATACTGTGATATGATCTGATTACGTACTACGAATTAGAAAAAGGCAGAGGAACATTCGTAGTATGTATTCGGTACATCAAGTACGTACTTATATCAACGTTTATGTCAACGAATTTACGTGATATACTGTTTCGATATTCTCCGAACGTATAGTATCAGTATCTACATGTGCTATCTCGGTATTCGAATGATACTCTTTTATTTTTTAAAATACAACATCGCGATTAGACAAGGTGGTTAATGATCAAAAGGGACAAGAGATAGACAAAGGAAAAGCTACTCTTTGTAACTCGATCTCGTGTTTGATTTTACGATTTTAATTGGAAAAGTTCACGAAACAAACGAAATGAAATAATTTTGATATAATAAATGAAGTAACTTTAAAATATTCTCGTCTACAGGGTGTTAAGAAAAGCCCACTAAGTACATAGCGTTATTCCTTATCAAAAATTGAGTCGAAAAATCTTGAACAATTTTTTTCTATGTTGCTTAATAATACAGTAATTATTGAATAGAGTTAATCCAATCAGCATCATTCTTTAGACAAACATATATCACGTACATTACCAAACTCGTGGCTCACTGACACATCTGTTTAAAGAACAATACTGATTGCATTAACTTTATTTAATAATTACTGCTTTATTAAGCATTATAAAAAAAATTATTCAGGACTTTTTGACTCAATTTTTGATAAGAAATAACGCTATGTAATTAGTGGGCGGTCTTTAAGAAACATCCTGTATTATCCAATTGCTTTCTAGATGTCGTAATGTAATGTACTAATTGCTTCCTCGTGTACGTTACAAAAGGAAAATCTAAATCAAATAACTCTTTACTCTGAAAAACGTCTCAGAAATCCTTTCAGGATTGCTATATTGCTACTTCGAACAAAAAAAGAACGTTGCAATTTTAGTTCGTGTCGAGAATCATGAACAATACAATAGCGCTGCAACTTTGAATGTTTGAAACAACGCTGCATTGTTGTACGAGTTAACGATGGTCGCGACTTCATGAAGATTCTCCCGTATACATATTGTATACTCTTTTCACACATATACAACCAAAAACTAACAATAATGATTGAAAATGATTGATTGGACGAGGATAATTGAAAATTCTTGGAATTTTGTGATTTACGGTTATTCATAATTCATTATTTATCGCTCATTCTTGTCAAAGGCCCGTTTTTACATTTAAAAAATTTATAGTATAAGATATATATATATAACTATAAGAATTTATAGTATAAGATGGGTGAAAAGTACAATAGTCCCTGATGTCGTTTAAACCCAAAAATTTTCTCTGTGATTATTTGCTGGAAATGGCATATATGCGGAATAAAGGATTGCTGGAATTTGAAATCCAAAATCAGTGATGTGCCGTCGAATCTTTAGATAGACAATAGATTAATTCTTTACATAATTTTTTACGTAAAAATGTAAAGAATTAAAGAATGTAAAAATAGCATAAATTATTAATTGCAATTACTACTACACAAACCTTACATTTAATTAATATTTTTCTTTAAATAAAATTAAATGTTTACTTTAATTTCTATATTTTTACACATATTTTCAATAAAACGTTTTCAATAAAAGAAATAATGTAATAAATAAAACTTTATTTTACTTGATTCTTAAAGTAAAAGTACAAAAGAACAAATACATTTTTAAAATTTTTATATAAAATAACAGAAAATACAAAGCAAAAACTTTGAATAGTGAAATGAAAAACAATTCATATGTAAATATTATTTTCAATATTTATCACTTTCATTTTAATCGAGAATTTTTAATGAACAATATATGTTCAAGAAGCTTCTCTGAACGTTCAAAAGTTAATTTGTTCCTAAGTTGAAGAAAAGTCTTTCTATTTATACTGATAAAGCTGGTAATTACATTAATTGCAATTACATATTTTATATTATTTACATTCTTTATACATTCTTTGTACATTCTTTTCATAACAAATAAATAATTAATCCAATGTGATTAATGGTGCGTGAACGCTATGTAACAATTAATTAATTATTAACTTGATACAAATTGTATACGTTTCGACTGCAATTCCGGCTTGAAACTTTCACTTTTTTGAAATTTCAACGTATTAGGCAATTCATTATAAATCACTTTCTTAAATAGAGGCGTACAATCTTTTCAGGTAGTTTAGGGTATATTATTTTTAGGTATATTTTCGGATATTTCCATTTAAATGTATTCAAGGCTTCTTCGGTAGAAAATTTGCTACACGTATTCGGCATTGTTCGAATGCCAAAGCCATGTCGCAAGCGCGCGCGTTGCAGAGAAGCTTTCCCGCGCAACGTGATTTATGTACATACAAACAAAGGAATCGACATTCGATCTCGCGTTCGATTTCATGAACGATCGTAATTGAAAAAGTTCGTCACGTGGACGATCGAAATTGAGAAACAAAGGGCCGGTTTTTCCAACTTCTTGATAGGCTAACTGACAGAATCGTTTATCTGAACTTGTCTAATTGGAAGATAAAACAAAGACAGACGTGTGATTTAATTATTAGTTAGCTCACCAAGAAGAAGTTGAAAACCGGCCCTAAATGAAATAATTTAAAAATATCGTGCGTCATCCAATTGCCTCTTAGGCGTTGTTGTCGTACTAATTATTCCCTCCCTGTACGTTTCAGAAGGTAAACATATGCCCCACTTACTGCGCCAATTCTCGTATTTTTGCACCACAGCTTTGACGTACACCATGTCGCGAACACCGCGACGCACGATCTCGTTGTACCCGATGAAGAGAATGTCCGGATCGTCGGCGAACAGTCCTCGCTTGAAACACTTGACGATCATCCGCAGGTCCAGGTGGTTGATGAGGAAGCGTAGCTTCTGCAGCAAGCCCTGCCGCGAGAGTCTAAACAGGCGGGCGCGCCATGTGAAGTCGCAAATTCGGCAGATGTGCGACGAACGCTGCACTGTTATACGAGTTACCGCGATCACGATTGCATAGAGATCCTTCCATACAAGTGTACTCATCTCATAAACACACGCACGCACACACACGCGAACAAAAACCGAACGATAACTCACTTACCGCGCGAGGGGAACGGGGGTGGAGCAAGACAAATCTCAAATAGACCACGAAGCAGTTTCTCTCAGTGAGACGGTTGACGATTGTTTATTTCTTATATTAATTAAAAAAAGAACAAAGGAAGAAGAGTTGTTGCGCTCGCGCGATAACGATAACGGCAAATTGATACGATCCGATATCGTCCACGGCGTCCCGGGGATGTGATATGTAAAAATCACATCAATTTGCCGCTACTGTTACGGAGACTAAACTCCCCCGAACGAACACTCTCGCCGTCGCACGTTCATCTGCCGGTCTGATACCGATTTATCGCGCATGTACGGTACGGGGATGGTAAGAGCGATGTAAACACATTTAGCTACCTTTATTTCCAAACAAACACGCACGTTTGAAATCTAGGTACGGTTATACAGGTACGGTTCACACGGCTACTCAAGGAGAAATGAAGCGCTTACTACGAAACTTAAGGCTCCTTTTAAAAGGGCCCTTTTAAATAAATACGAAAAATTCTGTCACACATCTTTAATGAGTTCTAAAAGTATCCAGCACTAACGGGAAAAATAAATTTCAATGCGCTATGAGCCTTTAAAACTTAGGAATGTGAAAGCTGAGTCATTTGTGGAAAATTCTGGTATTTCTTTGTTCAAATCGGAAATGAAAATAGAGGGCTAAAAAGAAAACAAGAGAGTTTTCGCTATCTACAGAGATTTACCATGACGCTTCTTTCGATATTATCATTGTCCCTTTTTTAAAACCTAGGACCCGATTCTCGAACTTGTAAAAATTTTTACAAAATTATTTATAACGTCGTGTGGACATTGATTGGACGTATATCTTTTAAATCTCAAATTATATTTTGTATGCGAAAATTTTTTATACGAATTCGAGAATCGAGCCGTAGAATGTATATTTGAACATGTGTTCGTAGTTTTTCAAATTTTAAATGAACTTTTCCTTTTACTGCGTCATGAATCTCTTTAATTAGTTAAAATGACGAATTTGAATTTTATAGCACTCGTTAGAGTGTGTTTTATAGGGCGCTGGTAAAGGCCAGATGAAAAAAGCTGCATTATTAAATGCATAAAAAAATTAACCAGTCGCATTTTTCGCACGTCTATATGATAGCGATGCGATTATATAATTTTATATATGCATATAGTTATACAACTACGGATGTTTTCATCTAGATATGTCCTAAACCTCGTGAACGTTCATCCTTGTTTTATTAAAAAGCAACGAGAATAAAATTGATTATAAGAACGCTAAATGGAACTCTTAATTCAGAATTCCGGTTTTATTTTTTATCATTTATTATCATCGAGGCAATCTCTCTCACCGGGTATCTTTATCTTTCCGCCAGAGTGAAACTTACTGATATTTTCCGCAAGATTAGAAATACAGCTGAATACCACGTTATATCCTTTTTTGTCTACCAACTTAGTTAACTTTGTATATAATGGTCAATATTCGTAAAGCGGGCATTGGTCATTTCAAATATCAATCAAAAATCGATCGAAAACTGTTTTATGATCTCGAGATTAATTTTGTTCTGTGAGCAACTTCAAAAAATAAGATTGCGTATTAGATAAAACTCGATATATTATGACTATTTTTAAAAGGTCTCTGAAAGAAGTCAATAATTGGTATATATATTAATATTTTACTTTTCGTATTATTGTATATTGATGTATTTTATGTTTTTTATTCGTTATCTCGTTTTTATGCGTATTCCTAGTCTTCGCGTTGGTAATTTGCATACGAAGTAAAAGGTAAAAATGTAAGGTAAATATTTAAGCGAAGAAAAGCATTTGATTAATTATATCATATCGTTGTCACATTTCGATATATCGCATCGACAAAACACGTGTTCAATATATATAGATAAATACATAAACAGACCGCGCTAACTCTTGCCGCGCCATTGCGATATTTGCAAAAGAGTGAAAGAGACAGACTGTGGATTTCTAACCTCTCTCTCATTCGCGTCTGCGCAGTGCGTTGCAGTATGGCGCACTCCTGGCTTCGTTAATCCTCATTTTCAATTAGAAGAAATTAAATTTTAAACGACTCTAATTTTATCTAGCCACATTGCATTTTGCTGTATAATCATTATAGAAGATAAATTGTTGTTGAATCGTCACTAAATCGTGACGGGCGAATATTATTTTAGCCTAAAGACGTTTCAGGAGTCCTGATACAACCTGATACACCGTTTATTCAAATTTCGATATAATATGCAGTGTATCAGAAAAATTTAGAGACAGATATTGCACACAGATATTGTTACTTTGCGTGTATACGTGTATATGTGTGACAATTCTACAATTTTAAATTTAAGGAAGATATCATTTTCAGAAGATAGATCAATAAGATGGGTGGGTAGAGCTATATCTCAATTCTTAATGTCACCTATAAAGTTCCTCTGTGATTTCTCGCTGAAAATAGGATGTATATGTGGAATGTAGGTCAGGATTCGAGCCCGGGACCCTTCCGTTACTCGCATTAGCACGGAGCCACGCGTCATCCCAAGACAATTAACGGGAAAAATAAATAAAAAAATATAACGGCCGACGGGTAGAATAAAAATCGATTCTAATTAAGTGCAAGTGAAACTGTTCTTAATCGTAAGCACATGACGTTCGCTACACTAAGGCTACGCACGATGTTTCATGATATGTTGTTATTACATATAAACCTTCACGCACTTCCTGCGTTCACCATCTTCACTGAGAACTTGTCTGTCTCTTTTTTTTTTACCGTTCCCCAAGAGAAGGGATTACAATAATAATACTTACAGCTCTTTTTTTTATACATTGTTCCTGTTTCTTTTACACGATTCCTACGATGACATTAAACTTCGGTTAGAGACATGTTAAAAGATTTTAGTTTGGTGCGCTATTATGACTTACGTCGCCGCGGTGGCAGCATCATTTAATATCTTCAGATGGGTTGCGGGGTAAAAATTGATATACGGTACTTCGATCTTCGAGAAATATCAAGTTTGAAGCATACTTAACGTACCTGAATACTTTTATATACGACAATCCAGTGAATTCGAGGAAATCGTTGGCGAAGTTATGTTACATCGCAACTTAATGTAAGTTACAGTTCTATTCCAACTGAAATCGATCCAGTCAAAAGTCTAATCGGGCAACTGTCTAAGGTACTAACTATAATTCAACTATCAACAACGTAACGTGCGTTAAACATATGAAATAAACAATTTGTCATAACAGACCGCTTTAACATGCATATATGAGCTGTCAATCCCATAAGATATCCAGAGATTTATGTAAGAGCACATTAACTTCGATTCTATTTTTCGTGGTACGAATCTATTAGTGGTCTAATTAATGTTCCTGCTAACATATACGATACATAGGTACACAATCGGATATTCACCGTACATTACATTACACAAGGTGTTCGGTGTAAAGATCGAATCAACGCTCGTAACCAGGTAGAGCGCATTAAAAGTCCTTTAGAGAAGTCCTGAAGGGAAAAGTCCTTTACCGTTTTGTAATTTTCGTAATAATTATTATCGAATTATTAAAGGACTTTTCTCTTCAATTTAATGCACTCTACCTGCTCACGAGCGTTGATTCAATCTTTACCAGACATCTTGTATATATCTATAGATATATGCATATGTATATATGTATATGTATTATAGAGTTGTGACTATATATAATTTATAATACAAATACGCACACACGCGTGCCCAAAGTGTTTTCTTGAATCGGTTGCTGCGTGCGTAAGACATTCCATTTCAGTCTTTATAACATTGTATAATCTGGCCGTCCACAAAACCATCGATATGTGTGATTACCGATACAAGAAATATCACTTGTGTGTGTGCGTTACATTTCTCCGGTATTTCGCAAACCGTACATTATCCGTCGAGAAGACTGGCAAATCTTCCTCGTTCTCCAAGTTTGAACACGAGGCTCAAACTTGAGAAAAATAGGACTGCCAAAATTGTCAGTGACATTTCTGTTAATTGGGATCTTAGCGACGATTAACGTCCGGTTTGCGAAGCACTACGTATGTATTATACGTATAATTCTTTTGCAGAGGTATTCCCGGAATATTTAAATTAGAAGATTAGAGACACATTGCATACTTCTATCTGTCTTGTGTTTCGAGTAAATAGCAAGTCTCCCGACAGAAGCGCGTGTGAAATAGAAGGCGATTTTCGTATTCCCGACCCTGACAGTAGATAAAATCGTGCTGCTACAATTTTTATATATATATATATATATATATATATATGTATACATATTTTTACTACTAATTTTTTCGTTTTCCTTTTTCAACAGTATTATACAGTTGTCACAACATATACCTTATACATACAATAAAAGTATTTAATATATAGTTCATTTAATAGTTCCTAAGAAGAGAATAGTTAATGTGGATACTCGTAACGTGGATTGTAAATAACGATCAACAATCTGTTTGAAAACAGAAAACAAATGTAAGTAGTAATAGAGACTATACCTAAGAGCGTGTAGAATATATATTTACAGGTGACAGAAATTTGTCTCTTTAATTAATTTAGTTCGTACACGGTCTTCTTTAAATTACCGCCGATGAGATCAATGGATCTGCTACGATATTTATATTTGTCGTATCAAACTTTGCAGGCCTCCTTGTTCCTTGTAAACTATTAATTTTCTATTTGGTTTCTGCCGATTTAGATAAACGCCTAGATAAATGATTTGTTAAATCGTGTATGTTACATTTGCTTAACGGCTACCACCGGTTTTTTTTTTTATAATAAGTACATTTGCATGGCTTTTTCAAAGTGAGTGCAACGTCGCTATTTCGCTGTAGTGCAAAACACCAATTGCTACTTTGAACGTCTTTCTACGAAACGCAACCGATATTTATAAATCCATAACGTATATGATAAAACAATTATATAATAACAGATATAAATAACTCGCTTCTGTTCTCGTATAAACATTAAAAAGTATAGCCTAAAAGAGACTCAATTATCCTAATAAAACTTCGAGGACTCAAACGCGATAAAAATCTAAGAAAATTAACGACGCGTTAAAATCTCTATTTCTTATAAGATGTGACGTTTCTGATACATGTATATATCCTTTAGTATTTATGTAATATTAATATATGGAACAATATGCTGGATATTTGAGAAATAAATATTCGCGAGAATAATAGAAAGTATCTTCTCGCCGCGTTCTTACATTCAAAACGAACGAATTATATAATAAATTCAATACTCATCGATGAGACTGAATCATGTTTCCTCCTTAAGCATACGGGAAGGTAAAAAGAACCGTCAGGCAGAAATACAAGTAACGTGTGTCGCACAGGGCATCAGGAAACTTTCGATAGGCACTTTCGATTAATTTGGATTTAGTCTTACCACTAATTCCCTGATACCCCAGACTTGTCAAACATCCGTTTAGAGAGTCAGAAGGAAGCAGCAAACAATATACTGAAAAGAAAAATGGATCGCAGGAGCAGGGGACGGCGATAAAAGGCTCTGTCGTTAAGAGATTTCGCAGATCTACCAAATTGGGCCATTAGAAGCGCTCGTTCGCTTTTCCTTTTTCGCTCGTCCGCAGATAATTTTATCACATCGTACATCTCGCTGCATACCGTACGGCGGCCGCACACTCGTCCTATACGCACGCACGCACGTATACGCAGATAGGAAGGCGCGTGAATCCTGAATAATACATTTTTTTGGTCGAAGTCCAAGTCAATTTTTTTCGCAGCCGACAACGTCAACGATCGCTTAAATTAAATGAAAGATCGTCATAACATTTTGATCCTCAAAGTATTAGAAGTCTTACGACGAACGGCTCTCCACGATGTGCCGACTACGGAAAAGTCGACGCTAAAGACTTCAAGTTTAAATACGATTACCCGAGTTGTAAAATTCGTTAATCTTATTAAATGTATTACAGGCTTCGCACGTGGATTCCCATGCGCGCATACGCACGAATAATTATATTTACGTTACTATTTGTTTCAGTAATGTCCTCTCATGCGTTCACATTTCAGTAAATATCGTCGTGGGGTACAACCCGCGGCATCGACAGATCGAGTCGTTACCAGTCGTAGTCGTGTTGATGAAAGGGATTGGTGCATGGTTGTTGGGCGTGTAGTTGGATAGTTGGTTTTACGACATCGAATTCCCTACCGACCACTTCACTGTAGATCTATCAAACAGGAAAGTAAATGTCATCAATTTTCTCCATGTAACGTAATACGAATTTCGAATATTATTAATTTGTTCTCGTAGCAAAGTATAGATAGGATTTCTTGTTCAGCGAGTAGTGTAGCCTCTCGTAGAAGATGCGGGCAATAAAGCCGGCAGGGTTTTCCTCCGTTTTTTTTTTGTTTCATTTTTTTTGTCTGTCTGTTTGTTTGTTAATTTTTTTTGTTCTCTTATCGATTGAAATATTTGCGTCCTCTCTTTGCCGGACGTTTTAATGAGAATGATTTTACTGAACCTGGAAGCTCCTACGAATATACTCGTCCTCCCCTTTGCCAGTCATACCGTAATTATATCCACCTTCGCCGCCACCTCCGCCGTTTAAGAACGGGTTCATTGGGTTGCCAGGGCCTGCAAGTTGATACAAAATTTAGAAAAAAATTAAATGACAAAGTAATTAGTCTAAAGGCGACAGTGCCACTTGTTTTATACACAAGAAAAATCTCTACTTCCCTAATAAATCTTCCTTACCTCCGTTAGCACCGGGTACCGCGAGATTTCCGCCAGCGGTCTGATAAGTCGCCCCGTAGCCAGCATCCTGATTAGCAAGTTCGTGCAAGCGAGTGGAACTGAGGGCACGCGGTATAGCGTTGCTTGGTACACCGTGCGGTGCCAAGTGAGTAGCTTCGGCTACTTGATGCGGATCTTCTGTCTGTGGCAGCTCGGATACGAAGCCGGTATCCTTTCTGTAGAAATTGATGAACACAAAGACTGCTAGGACGACGATGCAAATGAGACCGTACGTTCGGAAAGTCGCAGTCGTACCTGCACATCAAATATCGATTATTATCCCCTGAACATTGTTATAAATTAATACAGCATTATTATGTAATAGAGAAATATAAATAATTTATAATATATGAAAAAGCCAACATTATGCAAATCCGAGGACGTTTGAGTCTCAAATTAATTGTTTGCGAAGAGCTATATATTATCGTATTTCGAGATATTGAATGTTAGAAGCTTACCGTAAGCTGCGACGAACATGCCACCAATTACCGCACCGCAGCCTCTCCCAAGCCCATGATGAAGTCCTTGAAGAACACCCTGCGCGCTCGAACGCAACTGCGTCGGCGTATTATGAGCAATGTAACTGCAGCATGCCGCCCATACCGCCGCGTGCGTGATACCCTGAATGAACTCGAAGGGTAATACCCACCATGGATTCTTCAGCCAAGATATATAGAGGAATCGGAGTACATTTCCGCCTAGGCCCATACACAATACCTGAAACACGTGTTGTAATTATTAATTATTATAGACCGAAGAAAATAAGAGATGCGCTTAGTATATTTTTTAATTTTTTTTTTTACAAAAAATGAAGTTACTTTAAGTTGGAAATGCAAAATTAATAGATAAATTAAAAATATGTCAAATATTAATATAATTTCGTGATTAAAATCGCGCAGTTGCTCTTTAAAAATTTTTTCTTACTTGTTAAAAGAAATCCTTGTAAAAAAATCATGCCTTCAATGTGTAATTTTGTAATTAAAGTTTAATTAATCATAACGCAGTTCCAACAACTTACTAATATATTGAAAGCGATTAATCTCACAAGGTACGCTCACCTTAACGTGTCCGATCTGCCGAATAAGCTTGAAACTGAAGAAATACGCGAAGATCTCGGAAATATGATTGATCACAGACGCAACGCCGAAGAGCGTCGGCGAGCCACCGTAATCCTGGAGATGCCAGAACAGGAAAGTGAAGATCAATCCGATACCAAATCCCATGAACCACGCGACGAAGAGGAACGACGCGCATTTTAAGTCCTTGAATTGCTTCAAAACTGTCACCCACTCCGGTATTTCCTTCATCGTTTGGGCGAACATCTTGGTCTAAAGTCAGGAAGTTATTAGAGAGTGAGATTACTTGTGATGCTAACAATTCATAAGATTTGTTTACAGCACACACATACACACGATCGATAAATAAATAAGAATGGAAAAACATGCCGTTTTCATCCATCGGTTCACTTCGTTTATTAATAAATGTTACGTAAACGTAATAAGAAACGATTCTATTTATAAATATCTTGATGTAATTTATAAAAATCTTGATTAAAAAATAGATACAAACCTTCCCTTCGGGAGGAGGCGGAGGCTTAGGATCTACAGCGGCAGATGAATCCTGGAGCCCAGGTAAATTAAGTTGCTGGGACAACTGACTTTGAAGTTGCTCCTCCCGCGTCGGCTCGGCTGGAGGTTTCGCCACTTCCTACGTATGAAATATAATTAATAAAATTTCAATAAAAAAATTCCATAGACGATTTAGTTAAAGTCCACTTTTTTCTGTAGCAATTACTAGTTTGAAATTTCTAATTAGAGAAGAAGAAAATTCACGAAATTCATCTTGTGAGAAATATTTACGAAAAATATTCAATTCCAATGATTTTTTAATATAATTTTGTAGCAGCAGTATTTTATCATAATATAGATAACGAAGGGGACTTACCGGCTCAGCGGGAGCAAAGTCGTACTTGAAATTAATTTGCGTCGCTGTTATCAATGCGGCACCCATTAAAACGCTGAATATTGCGAAACAAATTGTGTAATTTTTCTCTCTCTCGTCAGGCGTACAGGGATGATCCGGAAACGCAGTGCTATGATCGAGAGCGATTCCAACAAAGAACATGGCCAAGCCCCATCCGAGACTTCCGAACATGCGTTGATGGCCATATCTAGTGATTAAATTCATTATGATCATCAAGTCTTAGAGTTGAATAGTCGCATATGTTTATTTGAAATAATTTATTAATTTCTCGAATTAACGTAAAAATTAGCTTCTCGAATTCGTGTCTGATTATCAAAAATTAAAATTATTTTGTTGGTTTCCAATAGTATACTGATTATATTACCTATCGGCGTCTTCACCGAGCAAAGTAATAACAGCTGAATCGGCTAATGTTATGGCAGGTGCCGAAAAAAATTCACCGACTACTACCAACAATAGCAGAAGGAAGAATGTTTTTTGAATATCCTAAAAAAATCACACAAATCAGTCGATATGTTAAATTATTATCTTTCTGTCTGTAAATCTCTTTCGTACTGTATTAAATAACTATATGCTTGTCTTTATTTTACAGATTTTGCAAATTGTCGTTTTGCTGCATAATAAAGTCGGCCGGGCTTGGATGACTTACCGGTAATCTGTAGACTATGGAACTGAAAAGCGGCTTCACCCATTCCTTGTTCTCTTTCTCGTTATAATTCTCAGCGTTAGTTACCGACATGGGAGATAAATGATTAGGTGAAAACACGTTAAACATTTTCAAGCTCCTGCGACTCCTTATCAATGGCACGTTCACATTTCTTTCGTTTTCCTCGTCATGGTCATCGATTTTGATTATGTTATCCTCGTCAAGCAATATTTTCCTGTTATCCACGTCACGTTTTACTAGTATTTTCGCCGGCGGTGGCTTCACTCGCGTTTTGGTGCGAACGTAAGCTTTCTTTGGAACTGTTCTGTCATCCATCGGTTCGTTCTACAAAACAAACACACTTCATTAATGTACGTATAATTGTGTAATATAATATAAACAAAGAATATACACTAGGAAATGTTTGAAATTTTATAATTAAGTCAATCATAATGTTTTTTAAGCAGAACACGCAACTTTTTATGGCAGAATTTAATATATTGTAAATTCAGATATAATATATCTATGTATCCATTGCAAATTTTATTATATCACACATAAAGAAAAGACACAAATGTTTGCACCTTCATGAAGCGTTTATACTCCAACACGTCGGCTGGACGATTTTGCTTTTGTAACATTTCGAAATCGATCCCCCTTGCATTCACATCACTACTCTCGGATAATGACCCGAGATCCCCTACATCGTCCTTATCCGTGGCGGATGTTTGTCTCCTGACTCTATTATTTCTTAGATCGTACATAGTAGATCCACCGTTATCGAAATCTCTATCTCCGTTTCTCTCAATATCATCGTACGATCCGGATGCACTAAATTTCTTCGGTTTCTTCACGTAATCAAATATCTCGTTATCGTCCGTATTTCGTCGTAATCTTTCGAAAACAACGTTAGATGCGACCTCCAGAAACTCTTCCTTATGCTCGGGGTAATACAATTCATCGTTGATCGATCTCTTTACAATTCTTTGTTCCCTGGTGGACGCCGCGAGATAAGGAGTGTCATTTTTCCTGATCATGCAAGAGGTGGGCGGAGGCTGAACGAAGCCCAGCGGTAGAGTGAAAATGATCCAGCAAGAAAGGGAAGCCAATAAAAGTAGTTTGCCTTTTTGCCATCTACAAACAAAGAAATGTAAAAGTTCATGTATTGTGGCGTCTTCTTTCATTTCCGAAATGTAAATATTCTAAAAAATGCAAACAGAAAAAAGAAAACACTGGTCAAATGGCTCGCTGCTTATGGCTGTCAGTTTTTTCACCTGTCCCTGGTCTTATTACGCTGGGTAATTGAACGATAAGAGCACTTGTTCGAAACGCAAAAACTCTCACAGATTTGATAAATTTTTGTTTATAGTTACGAAGAAAGGGAATTTATATTTTGCAAATATTATCATTAGCCTTTACATTTTTTAAATAATAGAAATTTTTAATTTGAGAGATAAATATAAAAATTTGTTTTAGCAGATGTCGCTAGCTTTATTAAAAATTACGATAATATTAATAAAAAAATTTCATATCGCTGGAGAGATAACAGCATTTAAGCGAAATTTTATTATCTCCAGTGAGATAAAATACTGAAATAAAATAATTTTTAATTAAAATGAATTTTAATAAATTATATATTTTAAAATGTTAAATATTTTTTCGAATAAATTTATGTAGAAGGATTAGACATATAAATCATATTTTCTTTTGTTGATCTGTTATTTTATAATTATTTTAATAACCTTATCGCATAATTAAAAAATTATAAGATTAATATATACGCATTTGTTGCGTATTGAGCAAAGATCACGCACGACAAACATCATCTACAGATTCTAAATTAAAAAAAAATGATGACCTTAAATTGACAAAACAGCTTTCTTAGCTCGTGCTTATCTTTAATCTAAATTATCGCATAATAATCTTCACTGTCCTATGACAATTTCTGCGAGACCATAGTGCCATAGTACCAGCGAACATGATATAATCTTTCGATGATATAATCTTAGGATAACATACACGTAATTCAAAGAAAAGAACACCTGTCGGTCTCACCTGTCGGCCAGGGAACCCCAGAAGGGAGCGCTGAGGAACTCGATGAACGGCCTGAGACCGATGAGAAGGCCGCACTGACCCGCGTTCATGCCCATCTGCTTGAAGTACACCCCCATGAGCGGGAAGAGGGAACCGAAGGCCGAGTAGAAGAAGAAGTAGAAGGTCTTCACGGTGAGGAGCTCCTGGTCGACGGCGCCGAAGAGGTACTCGAGGATGTCGCTCTTGCCGCGAATCTTGTGCGTGGCCTCCTTCGGCTGGGGGTACGCGGTGGGATCGACCTCACCCTCGGCCTGCGGGTCCACCATCGGCCGGGCAGCGCCCGGCATCTGCGGGAGAACTCTGCCCGACGATTGGGCGTCGCTCGACACACCATAATCGTAGTCCTCGTGTCCATAGTTCTGCATGATGCCGAGCTCGCTTGCGCGCGGAGCACTGAAACGCTCGACCGACGGAGCGTATTTCCCCAGCCAGCGGATGGAGCGCGCAACCCCCCGTTACATTCGGGACAGGACGGGGCCCGTTCGCCGTCCACCAGCCGCCGTTTTCCACCCTTTTCCACGTCGCACCTCCGCGGATTGGACTCTCCGACGATATCGACTGTCAAACCGGTGCTCGGTTCTCCTTCCTCGCGGTCGAATCGATGTCGGGCTCTATGGGGCAGCTTTGCTTCCAAAATCAATAAACGCCCTACTGCGCCGGCGTAACTTTTACCCTCTTACTACCCCTGCCGACGCGATATTGTCTCAATGTCATATCGACGTGGCTAGTCTCTTTCGGCGGATACTATTTTTGCTTCTCTTCCAGTTCCTTTCCATTGTTCTGCAATCTGTCATTCCTTGTTTTCTCCCTTCGACGAGTAAAAGGATGGAAGCTATTAAATTTCATTCGATCGCATTTTCGATCATTTACGACAGTAGATCAAACATCTAGACAAGATAAAACGCTTCCAAGTTCTAAAGACAGATCGATATGAGTTAATTTTTTTTGGCAAAAATGTCAAAAAATCGCCATCATTATAATTTTTTAATACCCCGTTGTTATAAATAGAAATTAAAATTCTATTTAAGAAATATGTTTACAAAATATAAGTTTTTATCGATTTATTCTTCTGAGTGAGAGCCAGTGAAATCTATCGAAAGCCTTTTTTTATCAGTTGCTAGTAACTCGGAAGTTATTAATACTGCTGCTGAGAGGGAAAAATTGATTTCAAATTTGTCAAAGGATCTGTCATTAAAATCAGCGCGATTTGTAGATCACCTTATAATCTTCTCAAACTATAGACGTGTAACATTTAAAGAAGTATGCGTGTCTGTGTGGTGATAAAATTGAAAACAACAATATTTTTTATGGAAGAAATAAATAATAGTCGCTTTATTGCGTCGTCATAAGACTTTATAAATATGCATTGCGTGAGATTAAATAATTAACAGTATTTCTTATGTACAGTTTGCCGTGTAAGTAACTTTCACATATGCAGTATTCTCGTAGACATTTTAAATAGCTTTGGGTATCAGGTCCATGTGTGACTGCGCCGGGCACGCCGAGGAGGCCGCGGTCGACGATGGCGCGGGCTTGGGCGGTCCTTGAAACATGCAGGTTTTCGCTGTCTTCAGAAGACGGCCGTTGTTCGCGGTTCGCCAGTAAACCGTGCGAACCGCCTGCTTTCCAGCGACGTAGCTAACAGCACCACCAACCAGCATCTGCGAATAAATCGTCTTCGTTAGATATATTTTTTAATATAAAAAATGATATGGATAATGCGTGCGCGTACGTGTGCGCGGAATGAGAACTGTAGAAAGAGCCGATGTTTGCGCAAGGGAAAATAAATATTAATTTCACTGATGTACGAATGATTCTTTGTTGAAAAACTTTCTGCAGTGCATTAATACGTGAGCTTAATGAGGCTACCCAATCAGCAGACAATGTTTTTTAAATGTTTTTAAAATATTTTATTAATAAAATTTTATTAAAAAACATTGTCTGCTGATAGGGTAGCGATGAAAATAAAAAATATTGAATCATTGTAAATGTAAAAGTCTTGAAATATTTATATTTTTCAAAACCAAAAAGATTTTAAAACTTGAATACTTCAAAAGTCTTGAACGTTTTAATAATCTTAAAGTCTTGAACGTTTTCGGGATTTTGTGCCAAATCTTAAAAGTTTTGAACATTTTCGAAATATCTTTTTTTCATTTTACATTCAGTACAGCATAAAACTTGTAGTTACATTGTAACAATATTGCTGCAAGATTGCAATCTTACTGCAACGATGCTACAATGTAACTGCAAGTTTTGTACTGTATGACATCATTATTTAAAAATGAATTTATTATCTATGTTTGTGCAACAAACTGAAAGTATCCACTTTCAATTTGTTACTCAAACATAGATAATAACTTCATTTTTAAACATTTTGAATGTCTCAAACACTTCGAAAAAAGATTTTCTAAGCATTCGAAAAAATTTTTCAGGATTCTCAAGAACACTCGGTTCTCAATAATATTCAAGAATTTAATATGCAATTTAATATTCTTTATACAATCGAGTTCTTTGAAATCTTTTGGAAAAAGGATTCGAACATCCACATCAAGGATGACAAAGACAAAGAGACAAAGAGACCTTTTCCTGTTCTCCGCCGCCCGCTGAGCAAAAGGAGAAAGGCTCTCGACATTTTCTTTGTCTCGCAGGATATTAGAAGCAAGCAGATATAATCAATGACAGTCAAACAAATCTATTCTCTCATGACACGTTTGTTAAAAAGAATGACTTTCTCGTAAAGTAACTTAAAGTAAATGTTAGGACAAATTATGGGCATTTCGGCAGAACTCGTCAAAGTCTCGAAAATAAACTGCGAGATGAAATAAGGATCTTACCTTGCGTTTGTGCGGTACGATATATACTGCGAGTATTGACTAGATCGTTGAAATGCAACTTGATAGCTTTCGTGGGATATCAAGAGCCGTTATGTGCCGTGCCTGCGCTCCCCTATTTGTGCCTCATTTGGTCGCGCAGAGGTGAGAACCAGAACTGATGCTCGAACCGCTCGCGGCCCGGTATTTTATACGATAAATACAACGTCACGCGTCGTCGTGATAAGGAGATCTCACGCGTCATTCAGACGACAATTATTGCCGTCTCCCCAAGTGGATCCTTGCCCTCCCCCGGGAGGGACGGACGAGGGGAGGGCCGTGCGATAATTGCGACGCGCGCGTGTCTCGAGTGTGTCTTATTTGGTCTTTATCAACTTTTCAGCAGAATTGATAAACCGCGAGGCGCAACGCTGACGCATATTCCGCGGGCAAAAAGCCGCGCGGAAAATGGACTATGTACGGGTAGCCTATGTACTTGCACGATCGGCAAAATTGACGTGCGTGCGCGACGTTTTACGGCTTGACGTAAAATCGCAAAGAGATAATACGAAGGGGAAAGGGGGAAACGCAGTTGATGCAGCGCGAACGAGAGGCGGTTTGTAACAATAAACAAACCATTGCGTCGCTTCCGTTATCGCATCCGCATCGGTCGTCGACTTATCGCTATTAAGTAAAACAAAAGCGAAACGACGACCGTCGTTAAAAACAATTAAAATAAAATAATATATAAAATATATTTAAATATATATAATATATTTAAAATAATAAAAAAATGGGGAATAAGAGTTTCGGTTAGTAACCGGATTTTTTATCATATTTTATTTTACTTGATTCTATTTCAAGTGCGGTATTTAAAATGTGGAATGCAAGATTAGATGATAAGAATCGAAGTACTAGAATGAACCGAAGATGTGGTTCTAAAAAAAAACTACGGGAGGCATTAAAGAAGCGATTAATGAAGCGATTAATATTATATAATACTTGACGAATTGTTGAGATGAATATCAGTAGATCGATCAATTCTTTCTCTTTCGTAACACAATTTCATTTTTCAAATGTCATTTAGTTAATCAGATCTTAGGTAACATAGAGCAACTTAGCCCGATTAAAAATATC
Organism: Tetramorium simillimum; assembly: GCA_011636635.1. Classification (NCBI taxonomy): domain Eukaryota; kingdom Metazoa; phylum Arthropoda; class Insecta; order Hymenoptera; family Formicidae; genus Tetramorium; species Tetramorium simillimum. The sequence continues at coordinate 5,368 of VBVQ01002226.1, read as the reverse complement.
GTGCAATAGTACAGAAAATTTTCCACCGACGTTCATTAAGAACGTGCCGAGTGCATGGGAATGTATCAGCGTCTAAAAATATCAAACGAGCCCGATAACAAATCGTATCTTTTTGCAAACGCATCCCTCGCATGTTAAATCCGGCATCTGCAGACGCACTGCACCTGCAATCGCGATATCTCATTACAGATATGGCATAGATACATATACAAGTACAAGATATAGATACAAGTACGACACGTGCGGCTCTAAAATTCTACACGGTATTGGACTCATCCTGTTATTCAAGTCGTATTTTTCTTACACGTCGTATTTTTATTTATTGTAGTAACACTTATGCCTGTTTTTCAAAACTTGTTATCTCCCAGACGAAGTTCAATTTGATGCTACTCTGTTGTAATGTGATTTTCTCGAGATTGTCCTCGCACTACTTCTTAGTTTATCTAACACGTCGTTATAAAATTATGCTGCATCGTAGTCATCAATGTGTACGTAACATGTCGAAATAGATAGACCCCAAGGGGAGCAAATAGATGACACAATCGTACGCCTTGATTTCTGTGTATCCTGCAAATAGAGTTTCAGTTCGAAGCTTTCATTATAAGATCAACAGTTACAGTCACGATGTAACTTCCTGGACGATTTCCGTCGAGTAGGAACAAGTCCACATCGATAAAACAAAGATCTGCGATTAAAAAGAACCCCGGGGCCACGATGGCCTGTAAATTTAAAGGAAGGTAATCTTATCGATACTTTTTAATTGAATGTTTTCGTCTGGCATGGAGGCTTGACATTCAAGCAGCTACGCAAAAGAAGAATGATGTGTAGATATGCATTTAAGATTACGTCGATGGAAATTTTGTATAGTAATGTCGCACTAACTGCCGCGGATATAACACAAGACCCCGTTGTAAGAGATATTAAAAAAAAAATTCCCGTGACGCGTGGATAAGCGGAAAGCGTACGGCTGAGACTCACGTGACGCTCTCGTGCTGTAAGAATGATACGTGATACGCGATTAATTCCGATAAGAAGCCGCTGCGTACGTTGCGTAGTATAATACCGATCGGAAAGGTGTGATTTGATAAAAAAGGAATTGGTCTCAGAATTTCCAATATACATATATATACAATATATGAGACATATTATCTCTCGATGCTTTTCTGAACAGAAGATAACATATAGATTTATGCAAGCAACATCCAGATTAAATTAATCTCTCGAATAATCGATCTTATTCTATTAGTTATTAAATTAAAAATTAACAAATATAGTTATATTTGAGTAATACTTTTAATTTATTAATTGATAAACTTAATTGCAGTAAAAAGATATTTTATCTCGCGCAACATGTGAAAGATTTTTTATTAAAATCTTATCAAACTTCGATGAATTTAGAGATTCATCATTTTTGTACATATCCATTATTAATAATATGTAATACATGGAAAAATACTCCGAGTCGTTTGGAAAATTTTTATTGAGTTAATAATTATCGTACGTTCTTAATGATGTTATTATTTGGAAATACTGGCTTAATATCTTCAATAAATACATTAAACATTTTTGTCTATCTCGTACATGTGTCGAGATATTCAGAAAACACGACGACATACAATATATATATGACTACTTTTAATGATTTAATTTATCGCATGATAAAGTCGAAGTTGATATCTGTTTACAAAAGTTCGCGATGCTTCCTAGACGCAGAGTCTGCTCTTTACACTCAGAGTCAAGAAATGACCTCATTTAATTTCGCGAGATATAGTTTTTTTAGAAAAAAAAAGAAAAAAAAGGAACGAAGATTGGCAAAGTACTTGTTTAGCGTATCAATGCAGGATACTCTTAACAGGAGAGCGTTAATAAAGATATAAATCTCTTTTCGAGTAACGATAGAATACGATCGAGTGATATGATCTTGAAGATAGCATTCGTCTACAGTCTACGTAACTATCTTTCGGCTTGATATCTTCGCGGGGGGTACCCAGGGGGCACAAGACCCTGTTCATCGTTCAATACATTATCAATTTCAATTGTGGGAAGGCCCTGCCACTTCAAATTAGGAGGATTACGAAGTTCAAGAAGCTGATACAAGCAACTTGTACATTGAGACATTTTTATCTAAAGGCACTTGTCGGTGGTATTATCGGAGATGTCGCATACCTATTTTTGCTACCTGGAATTTAAAGTTAATAATATTTAGGTCAATTTAGGAATTATAAATAATGCAACATTAATTTCTTGCGACATTCTCGCGGCACTTTCGCATTCATACGGAATAATTGCAACACTTGGAATTGAACTCGAACTTTATTTGAACAATAATGGATCACAGAGGATTACAATTTCTGAACCAGTGGTCAAACAATCCGAAATACTCGGCTTGTTCAAAATTCATCTAGCTACAAATCGATCACTTATGATCTGAGGAATCTTCTTATCATTGATTTTTTTTTCAGAAGCATTAATTTTCTATACAGCTGATTCAATACACAGCCAAACTTTTAAATAGATCTTTAGCTTGAAGGAATCACAATAAAGTTATGTATATGTTCAGCACATATACCCTTCGCTTCAAAATTTACAACAAAAATACACGTTGCATTTTGCTATATACTGTTTATATAAAATTTACTATTGCATACACTCCAATATAGTAATATTTGAAAATATGATATTTGCAGTACTAATGATAATTCATTAATATTAATTTTACTTTAAAGTTCTTTCGCGAATATTTTCGAAGCGTCTTAAATATTGAAAACATGTGTTTTATGAAGAAGTGAAGTCGAAAAGTGGCATTTCAAGAGGCGTTAATGGAGGTAAAGGATCAAGACACAAAGGATGCTCTTCCGATCTGATATCGTCATTAGAATTTACAGACACTGCGTAGAGACGCTCTGTCAATTGGCGCACCTCTTCCTCCTTTGCTTCTAGTTGGCTGAGCAGGCTCCCTACAAGCGATCGCAACTGGCTATTAACAGTTTTGAGCTCTTCTATGACAGTGCCCGTGTCTTTCGGATGTTTGAAAGTCTTTTCTTCGGCGCTAGGTATCTTGAGATCTATCAAACTCAGAAGACTGTCTTGCTCATCGATAGTTTTGTATATAGCTTGACGTAAAGAACCATCAAACTTGTCGATTCTTATGTCCGCATTATCTCTTTCACTGTATCTGGCTGCATGTTTATTGAGAAGGTCTTTCTGATGATTCTCTAACGTCGTCTTGTATTCTTCATATTGTGCTTGCTTCATTCTAAAAAAGGACAAAATTTCTCACAATAAAGTCATATACATAAATGGGTAAAGTAAGACAGCTAGCTTACAACTTAGAAATACTACAAACACGTTACACACCTGACAACAGCCGCCTGTCTCTTATGATAATCACGTTGTAGATTGAGGGACTCCAATGTGACGAGCGAGTGAATCGGTGTCAGAAATTTCGACGTGTCTTGGGAAGATAAAGTGGACGCGTGTACATGAATGAGACTGGACTCGAGCTGCGCATGGGCCTCTGCTAGAAGATCAGCAACTGTTTCGTGACACTTGGCCGCTTCCTCAAACTTTCCCTCTCGCAACAACGCTTCTGCTCTCCTCTGCTTTTCATGTGCCTTAGATCGAGAGCATTAGGAATCAATCTCATCGAGCGCTTGATTCGGTACATAATAAATAAAATACATAGAGATAATTTCTAATATAATCGTCGTTGTTTATTCAATAAAATAACACGCATATTACAATGTTTTGTTTGTCAGTGTCTATTTTATTTTTAGCGCAATAAAATACAGGGTATCGATAACTTTCTTAAGGGATATCATAAATAATTATTATTTTGTATTTAATTTGTGCAGCACACACACAACTGGCACGCAATATAAAAATATATTGTGTAAACAATACAAAAATATATTACGCGAGAAAAACAGGACTCACCAGATTCAATGCAGACGTCTCCATCACTAATTAGTGACAAGCGATAACAGCGAATGTCCCTAGATCGTGTGCAGCTGATTCATACGGGGCCGCATAAAAAAACGTAAAGAGTAAGTGAATCAATCATAGCTAAAAGGGTATCAATATTCAATCGTCGACTTTTTAATATTCAATAAAAAATGTTTGATTTCGATAAAAAAAAAAACTTTAGTGATACCTCTAGGGAATTAGTGATACTTTAGTGATTCCTCTAAAAAACATCTTTCCCTGGGACATTGTGCCATCTGGTCGACGGAATTCCAACATGTCGAATGGAGCGCAATTGATTCTCGTGATTTCTTCCTTATCTTAATTTTCTTCAAATCAAACAGATTGTAACTTCAATTAACATACTAGTTTAGTTATTTCTTAATTATATGTGTCTCTGAAATTTTAGAAAAAAATCACTTTTGGATTTTATGAAGGACTTTAAGAGTGCAACGTGTATTAATTAACCAAGCATCTATTTTGAATGAAATCGATTTGAAACTGTGACAGGTAATTTGACTATATTTCTTTCTTTCATCTATTGTGCCTAGCATACAGAAGTGAATAAATAAATAATTTAAGAATTACTAATTGTGATAAATAATAATTTATAAAAATCGCAACTTTCACCATTTTTTTCACAGATTTTTGCGTTACAATATATTTCACGTATTTTTATGCAGGGAATTATGCAATTTAAAAGATGTTTCTAAATCTACGATCTTAATTTTAATAATTAATCGATTCAGATCTTTGATCGATCTAAATCGATTTTATTAGTAAGAATATTATATATAACATTAGTTTTTAAGACATCATTGAAGGAAGAAACAGAAACACTCAGTAAATTAATCCTGATTTTCGGTTAATTAAAAAAAACTTGATTTAACGAAATTTAAATTTGAAACTAAAACCTACGATAATTCAGATTTCAAAATGAAGTCATACCTAAGAAGTGTGCATAAATTAAATATAACTTATCGAAATTACATACATCGCCTGGAAATTAACCAAACCGTCGACGGCGAAACGGGATTATTTCCGAAAGAAAACGGGTTTTTCATGTCAAGAGAGAGAGAAAGAAAGAAGGAGAGAGAGATTATCAGATAATCGCGGGCCCGCGTCCCTAGCGAGTTTGCCGCGCGTGCGCGCGCGAGCGCTTGTTCTAGTGAATGGGCACGGCCCGTGAACCAAGAGACGGCGGCGTATGAATGAAATAGTAAATATAATTGACAGAAGGGCAGGCGCGCGCGGCGGGCGCGTGTGTTGTGTGGGCAGGCCGGTCGAGAGCGCGTACAGTCGGATCGGGCCGGAGCAGAAAACAGGCGGTAACGCGGCGCAGGAACGGCACGGCGAGACGGAGAACGGAGGGGAAAGGGAGGGCGAGGAACGGGTGGAACCGACG
>VBVQ01002225.1:0-26664 GCA_011636635.1 Tetramorium simillimum | reverse complement strand
CCACGCTGATAACGCACAAGTTCTCGTCCGATCACTTAAGTTAAGCAGCGTTGGGCGCGGTTAGTACTTAAATGGGTGACCGTTTGGGAACACCGCGTACTGTTGGCACTTCTTTTTTTTTTATATTAAATTTTTTTTCTGAATAAATATTACCGAGCAGATATATATTAATGTTTATACTTTTATTTTGTAAAAGGATTTCCAAATCTATGAAAGTAACACGAAGAAATCCTTTTATAAAAATTCAGTACCGCAGACAGCTCCAGCATCACCTTAAGAGTTACAGAATCGCAACACAGGGGCCATATTCTGCACCTCTTAACGACAGTTGTCGGTATCGTTGCACAAGTATTACATATAGTAGAAAAGCTGTGCAACGACACCGACAACTGTTGTTAAGAAGTACAGAATATGGCTCCAAATCATTGTTAGATTGTTAAACTCTCTTGAGTTTAATCAAACAAACTATTTTAACAGATTTGGACGAACTGGGCATGGTGAAAAATTTGGAGGATCAGCACAAGAGAGACGAGGGTTACAAGAATTACGCCTTTAACGTTCTGATATCGGACAATCTCGGCATACGGAGAAATATACCGGATACGAGGCACAAATTGTGCGGGGCACAAAAATATCCTGCCAATTTGCCGAACGCTAGTATAATTATCTGTTTTTACAATGAGCATTACACGACCCTACTGCGATCCTTGCATTCCGTGTTCGAGAAAACCCCCAGGACGCTCCTGCACGAAATTGTCTTGGTGAACGATTATAGCGACAGCGACACGTTGCACGAAAAGATAAAAGTGTATGTTAAAGACAATTTCGACGACAGAGTACGATTGTTCAAGACTGAGAGAAGAGAAGGTTTGATCAGAGCACGGGTGTTTGGAGCTAGGAGAGCGACTGGCAAAGTTTTGATCTTTTTAGACAGTCACATAGAAGTAAACGAAATGTGGATAGAGCCGCTTCTCTCTAGGATCGCTTATTCGAGAAATATCGTGCCGATGCCGGTAATAGATATTATAAACGCAGATACGTTTCAATATACCGGGAGTCCATTGGTGAGAGGTGGCTTCAATTGGGGTCTTCATTTTAAATGGGATAATTTGCCACTTGGGACATTAAGACACGATGATGATTTTGTGAAGCCCATCAAGTAAGTACTTTTATACTTTTATGTATCTGTATATATATATATATATATATATATATATATATATAAATGTGTCTAATTATAAAAAGTGTACTTGTAATATTTATATATAATCACAGACCTTTTTATATAAAATATTTCTTACCAACAAATAGATCGCCGACTATGGCCGGAGGATTGTTCGCCATTGATAGAGAATATTTTACAAAAATGGGAGAATACGATGTCGGTATGGACGTTTGGGGTGGAGAGAATCTTGAAATATCATTCCGGGTAAATACTGATTATACTTGTTCTGCATTTTTAAAATATTTATTTTGTTATATAGAAAATTGTTATTAACTTTTTTTTTTAGATATGGATGTGTGGCGGCAGTATCGAACTTATTCCCTGTTCACGAGTGGGTCATGTATTTAGAAGACGACGGCCGTATGGTTCGGACGATCCGCACGATACTATGCTAAAGAACTCGTTGCGAGTCGCGCACGTATGGATGGATGAATATAAAGATTATTTTCTGAAAAATGCTAAAACGATTGATTATGGTGATATATCAGAGCGATTAGCGTTGCGCCAGAGATTAAATTGCAAAACATTCGGCTGGTATTTGAAGGTGGTTTATCCTGAATTAACACTGCCAGATGACACGGAAAGGCGGCTTAAGGATAAATGGGCTAAGCTTGATCAAAGACCGATGCAACCTTGGCATTCAAGGAAGAGGAATTATACTGATCAGTATCAAATAAAACTTTCAAAAACTCCGCTCTGTATCCAGAGCGAAAAGGATATCAAGACTAAAGGCTCGAAACTTATCTTAATGCCCTGTTTAAGAGTTAAATCACAGGTTGGTTACTATTGTCAAGTGAGAGACGAAAGAAAAGAATTGTCACGTTTCAAATTTACACGTATACTTTTGTAGATGTGGTATGAGACTGACAAACATGAACTAGTACTTGGTCAGATGCTTTGCATGGAGGGAGCCGAGAAGATACCAAAACTTGGAAAGTGTCATGAGATGGGAGGAAGTCAAGATTGGCGTCACAAGCGTGTGGTAAGATTTCTTGATGCAGCAGTTTCTGAGTGCAAGCATTACAAATCTCAAACTTGGCATTAGCAAGTCCTAAACGTAGCGAACATTTTCAATAATCGTTATTAAAAATTTTGTCTTTTTTACGCAAGTGCTTATCAATTTAATAAACAGCAATTAAATATTAAATAGAATAGCGATAAAAATATATCAACACTGAAAATTTTAAATACTTAATTTTTATAGAATGGCACACCTATCTACAACATGGCAACAGGAACCTGCTTAGCAGCGATGCGCGATGTAAGAAATACTCCACTTGTCATGGATTTATGTACGAGATTAAATACTTCGTTGATAACGTGGGATCTCATTCGATCAAAAGCTCCTTCAAAGGAAATCAGATGACATAGAAAGAAAGGTCGTAAAAATAGAAAAAAGAATTCCGAAGATTGGCTTGGAAGAAAATGGTAGATCTTTTGATAAATTGTACATATACTCGAAAAAGGATTGCAATTAGAAGTAGGATGTCTCATATGTCGAATACTTTAAAGTAATCTTGCCCGTTACAGAAGAGAGATTAAAAACTAATTAATAAACTAAGCAAAGCTCTAAAACAGTTGAAAGTATCGTAATTGTATAGGGAAAACTATTGTAAAAAGATTGAATTTATTGGATGTGTATTTGTACAAATGTCAATTTTTTTTATTTTATAAAGTAGTAAAGAAATTTCCTATTTACATTTGATAAAAATTTTATGTATGTTTAAGTTGTAACAATGCTCTCTGTATTATATTTTTGCACAGTATAGGAATGTTGTCTATTGTCAAATGCACAGAGATTTTAGTAAAACCATTATTTATAAAATACATTTGTACATAATTTTTTACATACATTAAAAATGAAATTGAATTCTCTAAACCAACATTTTATGAATTATCTCACATTATTTAAATTATCAGACTAATCCCAGTTTAATTCCCAATAATCCCAACTTAAACTTAAATCTAACCTAATTTCTCTCGACTTCAAAACGCTCTCGCGCTAACGAGAAAGCAAAGATAAATCGCGAAAATGACCACTTCGAAGGATTTAAATTTGGCTAGAAAAAACCTCGTAGCATCGCTCGGCGAAAATGGAAAAATGTAAGTTTTTCTATTTTAAAAAGTGAGGCGAGTATATGTAATATTAATATACAAGGGAAGAACTTAACCTATATGATTTACAATTTTATGATTATCGATAGATATTTTGAGAAGATGAAACTGTGGTTCCAAATGAAGGTATAATTTCTCGATTAGCTTCGTCAGATATGTATATTTCGTTTATTATATATCATCATTGTTTTAGACTACAAAAGAAGAGTTTGATTGTGAAGCTCGCAATCTTATGACGGAGGATCAAGTTCATTTACACAATGAGTTCCTGCTATGTCTCTTTAATAAGGTCCGCGGATTAGCCGCCGTCACGACAACCAAGATTGATAGAGATAAAGTAAAAGAAAGAAGACTGAGGCTGAAACGCAAGTACAAGACTGATAAATCAAACTTTGAGGTTTGTAGAGATGTATTACAATATGGCAGTACATAAATGTACGATCATTGATATATCGTTTCTTTATAACAGCCAGCAGACATGTACGTAGAAGTATTAGGCCAAGCTTCATCGCCTGTCGGAGACGAGCCTATAGGTGCCAATCGCTCTAGCGCCCAAGAACTTGTACTGCCAGATCGCACTTTTGTATTAGCTCGACTAATGCTTGCGGCGTGGGAAAATAATATGGACGGAGCCGAGGAGAATACCGCGCACATTGTTATAGCCGCGACGCAAATTTTCTTGAAAAATATACTCACTGCAATTTTCACACGTAGAAAGGGATACGCTGTTCGGGATGGCGCTTTCATTTATAAGATAGGAGAACCAGTACCTAGCTCGTGGAAAAGAAATTCTATGTTTATAAATCCACACAATTCCGGGTAAGTTGCAAGCACTAATTTCAATGTTACATGATTAATATTGAATTCATCTTGAAATACAGGCCGACGGAAATAATGGAACCTTACGGCCAAATCCCTGCGTCAAAATCAAGTTTTGAAGAAGCCGAACAAGCTACTGCTTTTTCGTACGCTTGTGGCACGCAAACCACTCATCCACCGTTAAAACCAGTAAGCACAGCCGATTTGCAGCATGCATTAAAGGTAATAATAAAAAAAGTCTGTTCTTTTTTTGTTCATTACACGTCAAATCATAATTTGATTTTATTTTTTCAGATATATAAGAATCTCGTTAGTAATCATACGATATATGCTACCAATATGGAGCGATTATATACATATGCAACTCATCCAACGTGGGAAGACTTGGAGGCAAAAAAGTTATTATGTCAACCATCAACATGAAAGATTCCCGATAGTTTTATAATATTATATATGCTTTATTCTTCCTTGAGATAATTCTTTAGTTTTATTTTTTAGTTTATTCATAGGATTATTATTAAAATAAAAGCGTTTAAATTATCTTTCCTTATATGTGATCTCGTTTCATAGTATATATAGTACAGAATAGATACATTTGATTGATTTATATCATTTAATGGTTTATTGATAAATTCTTTATGAAGATCTTTATTATTTTTGTACATAGTAAATTAAGTAGTAAAGTAAACTATAAACTACACTTTTAATGTCATGTAAATTCACCATATTTAATTTGTCGATATAATAGAATATATATTATATATCTAGTGTAACATAAAAAGGATAATGTATAATTTTATATATTTACATTCTTATATGAAATTTGCCAGCTTTAGTGATGTATTTGACACCTTTGAATGGCTTATATTTTTCGCCATACATATCTAATCGATTCACTTTCAATCCGGATACCGCTAATTGATTAATCGTAAAATGCACCTGAAAACAAGATATCAAACTGTCAGTTTTATTTGAAAAAAACTTTATATGGCTACTATTATCGTACGTACGTTAATAGAAGGATTTGATTCAGTAACGGTTGTCGAATTTTGTATCGTAATCTGAAATATATAAAATCTTGTAACAATATAATCATCATTTATAGAGGCTTTATAATTATTCTATATTACCGATCCTCTGAGATTTGGCAACTTGGAAACATCGATTCTTCCAATATCCCATAGTAAAATCTTGCTGACGGGATCGAATGAATATTTTCCTTGATTTGGAGTTAAAGTGCAATTCAAAACTATTTTTGGCATTGGAATTTCTAGAGTCACATTTTCAACCTATAAATATAACATTAATAATTAGTCATAATAATAACGATGATAATTTACAATTATATATCATAAAAAAGATAACTTACTGTCCTTCCAATAGTCTGTTTCGGTCCAACAGTTATGTCTAATCTACCACCTCCTAGTTCTTTCAGACTAATATTATGTCTTACATATATAGGAATTGCTACAATGTTTTGTGATCCTACGTGATACGAAAGGAGGCGAAAGTTGCCATCAGGCGGAATAAAAGAAAGTATTCTTTCCGACTAAAACAAGATATATAAGCTTAAAAATTAACTTTCACGGATATGCAACATTAATCACATACGTACCTCCCATCTTTTGAATCGAACGCAAGGATGGAAGCTCACATCGTCAAACAGTCTTGGATTCATAAATGAAAGGGTAAGATCTGGCATACCGCTCAGTTTTATGCAACAGTCAATCTAAAGGATTAAATACATATAAATATGTTAATCATTATTAATGTTATATATTAATTATTATATCAATGTAAATATGTTATATAATTGACGCCTATGTGGGATAAAACATACGTAGCCCTGAATTTCTGCTGCCACTGTCGCTCCAGTTCGATCAATAATCGCATCTACTTCCTCGACAACATCAAAGTAAGCTTCGTTGTTGGTATATTTCACTCCAGTCCGTCTCCAGGGAACGTTAGATAATTGTCCACTTGGCAAGATTGCGCTAACGCTATATGTAAAAAATGTATAAAATAATTCTTTATGCGTACATCCACTCCAACATAAATGCTTGAGCATAGAAATGCATTTACTTGGATTTGCCTGTAACAGTATTCGCTATGGTGCGCAAAATATTGGGTGGCTTGATTAACTCCTTCAATATATTGGATTCTGTCGCCAGGGGAAAACCATTGTCCAACATCTCGTCCAGCAGCTCATATACTACCACGTAGTTTTCTTTTATAATAGTTTCTGTGCATTCACCGAAATAATCTACAAACGTGTCCACCACTCTGTGCAAGAATTCAATAACGAATAACGGTGGAACTGGAAAGAAGTAAAGAATATTTATATTATCATTCTACAGACGAGTTTTATGATAAATAAGCATCAAGTTAAGATTACCCTCTGTCATGCACACCGCCACGAAGAACATATTGCAGCGATATATGCTAATAAGATAATGATGCGGAGTAGCTATCACCGGCGGCGTATCCTCCGGAGACAAGACTCTTCGCTGCTGATCAAAGAAATAGTCGCAGAGCGAACGTGCGACCGCACTCTTCCAATGTTTCTCCATGAAGACATCCCTACGTGCGTACGAAATATATTAGGCCATGTCGCGTAACAGATATAAGATATAAAACAGTTTAGCAGACAGTAGCAGTCAGAAAATATTTACTCTACGTGGAAAATGCTAATCCATAATTTGTCATATGATCTGTCAAACCTGCGATTTACTGTCTTGACACTTACCCCGAAGAATTTATAATAAAGAGACTGTTTATCATCTTTGTGAATAATAAATGTTTGCGGTGGAGTTTTAAATGTGACTAATTTCAACGTCAATGTTGAACAAAAAATCGGAAATGCTCCGTATCCACATGCATGTGTAACAATATGCTGATAATACAGGCTCGGCCTGAAAAGATGAAAACGGTTCCTTCTCGATGAGTTTCGGAACGCACTTGTAGTATAAAAAAATTTGTCAACAAATTCCTATTACAACGTTAAATGATTCAAAATCTTCGCTAAATAAGATTCGAGATCAAATCTCATTTAGCGAAGATCAAATCGTGATTAAAAAAGACTCCAGCTCCATTATAAAAATTCAAACTCCATTTAATGCATAATTTTAGTAACAATTATAATTTGATGTCCATTTGAAAAAAATTTTATTATAAATATCTATTAATTAAACAAATTATTTAGCAAAATAGTGTAAGATATTTCGCTATTTTAATCAAACACGTACACAAGCACGGGTTATCTCAATTTACTGCCGTTAATTTTAATGTAGGAAGTTCCATATGTGTGCGTATCCCATTCTGTCAAACTTGACGTGTCCCTCGAGCTGCAAACCACTCCACTGTTGGTTCACAAGTGTCATTTTGTAACCTGAAATCTAAAAACCTATTTGCAAGCAAGGTTGGAGCAAGTAAACCAGATGTGTAGAGTTAGCTAAGAAAAGAAGAATTAACAACACTGAAAAGTGATATATAAATTCACCAAATTTACTGGAAGAATTATATGATTATGCATATTCGAACTATGTAGACAAGAAAGATAAAGAAGATATAGAAAAGAAGGAGTGCAAAATATCTGTATGCACGTTAAACCTCCAAGAAAAACCTATTTACATTCTGTAACCTAAAAATGAGTGAAATATCAAGTTGGGAAGATATTGAAAATGATCGTAAGTTGAAAAGCTTGCATTCAAATAAAAATTTATCTCTATACAATTATTTACATAGCTTACGAAGTGCACATCAATTTCAGAGTTTTTTAAACAGCTATTGGATGTCGACTTCAAAAAGACTGACGTTGTTGAGCCTTTGTTGTCAGTGGCTCAACAATTAAACAAATTGGGTCAAGGTAAATTTCAAATTGCCTTATTAGATTGCTTTAAAATACTGAAACAGTAAACGCTGTTTTTAGCTATCGAGGTACTGAATGCCGAGCTGCAAAGGCAAGTACTTGCAAATCACGAAGATTTGCTATCTCAAGCAACATGGGTGGAGAAATTGGAAGGAGTGCTTTTTATAATGCAATCTCATATACAAGTGAGTAGAGAAATGTTAATGTCAATGTGAATGTAGAAAACCACATGAAATGAAATAATTTTTGTTTCAGAGCCTCTTGTCGGCAGTGGAGCGATTACGTGGTAAGATTATCGATCCGTTTAATAAAATTGAAATGCAAACGATTGTCCTAGCTCGACTTCATGAAACCTCCGATCTTCTGAGAAGAGTTTCTAGGATGCAACATTTATCGAAACGTTTAAATTCTCAAATGAGTAACATCACTCAAGGACCAGATATCATTAAAGCAGCCAATAGCCTGCACGAGCTTGGTATACATATAATTTTCTATTTTTTTCTTCATCATGTAGTCTTATATATCAATGTTAAATTGTGACATTTATATGTGCAGAACAATTGATGGCAGACACGGATCTTAACGGCCTAGATGTAATCGCAGATGATCAGCAGGCTATAAAAACTCAGAGAGCTACGGTACAGAGAATTGCCACTCATACATTAACACAAGGTTTACAGACGATGGACAGAACAAAGGTGTCGTATAATTATTTTTCATATGGCTAATAATGTTTAATTTAAATCTACAAACAAAATACATGTAATGCTAATTAAGTTTTACTTCATTACAATTATATTCTCATTAATGTATACATATATGAGCAGGTGAGCACGGCTGTGCAAGTCTTTCAAAACTTGGGAATAATAGGCGGCGCTATAGACACAACTATAGAGTCTACACTAGCTGAGATAGAAAGAATTTCCACCGAATCATTAGATGTATCTTTGGTAACGAATCAGGACTTTGGGAAACGCGGAGCGCCGGGCAGAGCTGCGATTCCGTCACCCGGATCATCCGGAAATTTACGCACGAGAATCTGGGAAAATCTCGAACGTCTTTTCCAAGATACTTTGTACACACACTGTCTACAAGTAAATAGACAATATACATTTTATTCATGTTTAATTCAGCCATTTTCAAACAATGCTATTTTAGATTATTTTATTTAGATTGAATTGCTGCAAAGGGTATTGTTGGAGCATCATATGCAAGGATTTAACGATTTATCTGAGAAATTTTGGGATAAGGTAAACACTCTTCTTGCAAAAGTCTTGATTGAACGTGCTCAAGGTAAATTATAAATATATGTATATATGAAATATCGAATTTAGTTCAAAGAAAGTTTCAATCAAGGATCTTATATAGGGTCGTCATTTGTAAAACAAGCCTTGGAAGGAGAATATCCAAAATTTTTAAGAATATTTTTAGACTTGAGTAAACGCTTAAAAGAAAGATCTCACAGTATTGGAATTTATGGCATCGAGTAAGTATATTTCATATAAATTGACGTAACTGCATATGAAGCTCTATATTAATATATATGTATGTCTTTATTATAGGCGTAATGTTTTATTACAATTCGAAAACGCATACTTATCACGTTCGGTGTCTCGACTTTTGGATCCAGTTCACAATATGTTTTCTGGAGAAGGTTTGCCGACGCATGACGAGATTGACAGTCTCATACGTATGATTACAAAGTACGTGTCTGGCATGTTTCCTACGTACATGTCTTATCCATTGAAGTAAATTATAGCAGAAATATTTTTTTATGTCTAGTGAATTGAGCGTATCGCTGGTGGATGATGGACTCTCAACCGTAGTGTCGCGTAATGTGGGAAAAGCAATAAGGCTGTTTTGCTTAAAATGCGAGCAGAGTGTGGTGAACGGCGGTGAAGCCAGCCAAGTAATCGATTCCCCTACTACCGGTCAACAGACGAATGTTACGCTCGCGAATCTTCTCCATTACCTGTCTAGTCAAACAAATCGCGTAATAGCGAATCTGGCAGGGGGCTTACCCTCTGAAGGGAGTGCCATCATTACTGCAGCGCTCAAGGAAACGGATGAATTAACGAAGAGCTTCCTCGTGCCATTATTAACTTCTATTAGCGATGCAATCGAAAGTATTATTTTAACAATGCACGACGATCCCGAATTTAAAGAGTAAGTTATTCTTATCTCCTCAATTTTCATTTTCACCTATCAATCACATTGTATAATATTGCTATTTTGATTACACAGCACAAGTAGCCCTTTAGGAAAGGAAATCGGCTGTTCTCTTTATATGCGTGAATTACAAGGCTTTATCTTACGATCTGTGAATACGTTTTTACTACCGTACAAAAATCAAGTAGTTGTGGCTGAAAGGTAAGTTATTTTCGCCTTTCTTTGTTCATCGGTCATCAGTAACAAATTATTAAATGTTATTATTGTCATTGAAGCTGTAAAACTGTCGCATCGAGATGTATAGAGTTATTCGTGCGACATGCTTGCTTGCTGAGACCGCTGACTGATTTTGGAAAAGCGAAACTTTTGGTAGATTTCGCTCAGGTATGTTGCTTTTATACAAAGATAGACGTATGTTGAAACATGTGCATGTGAAACAGGTTGAAAGTTTTAGATGGAAATAGCTGTGGCGCCATTATGCCGTGGTGGCCAAATGGGCCTGCTTGAACAACAGCAATATAGAACCCTGCGAGCGCTAAAAACTTTGCTCCCTCTTAATCCCGAAGAGATGGTGGACAAAATTCTGGAAGGACAAGGCGAGAGTAGTATATCACCATCTCTTATTCTCCTGCATTTGTTTTCTGGCGCGCCGCCTGAATTGGTATCACCGCATCAGGTAAAGTGGATTTCTCAAGTATCAATTTTTTAATAAATTTATTAGAAAAACTATTTGATTCTGAAAAACATTAATAAATTTTATATTTATCATACAGAGCGCCGGATGGTCTGTAGGCCGACTATCTCAGTGGATGGATAACCATCCGAATGAAAGAGACAGATTAGCATTATGCAGTGGACCATTGGAACGTTATCAGTTAACAATACGTCAACAAAATCTTCCATCCTTTCATCCTCTCTTTCCACAGATGATGAAATTAGCTAACTTGAGAGAACACTCGAGTCAATAAAATTTATAGTATGTATAAATATATAAAAATTTGTATATATATTTTCTAATATATTTTTCCAAGTGTATATAAACTAGAAGAACTAAATTTTAAATTGTAATTTTGTGTATGTATGGTAGTTTATTAATAAGTCATGAGCGCTTATTTGTACCATGAAACAATATAACATCTGATTTCATTCGAAAAAATATGGTAAATTTGTTCGAAAACGAAACACTGAAGGTATCTTAATGTTATGCATATTCCACAAACTTTGAACATACATTCTTTTGCATAAGTATAATCCTATTATTAATGTTATGCTTATTGTTATAGTCCAACTGGATTTACTCTTGGGATTAATCCAAGTTGCTGGTACACCGATATCGTTTTCCTTATCAATCTACAATGTAAAAATGTAATTAGTATTAAATGATGATAAAATTGTATTGTATTATATAAATTTTATATTAGATTTATAATATAATACCTCTTGAGCTAGTTTTTTAACTTGTATTATCTCATTCTTTAAGAGTTTTAAAGTTTTTTGCGTTTTTCTTAATTCCTCTTCATATTCCATTCTTTTTACAGGCGACAGAACGATATTTTCGCTCGCAGCTTTCAACAAATTATTTTTGATATACTGGAAACTAGAAGCTATTATGCCAATCTGCTTTTTCGCATTTGTTAATGATATTGCACCGTCGTAAATTCTGTAATCATGTATATGTATATATCGATATTAATTAGTTTGTTTTACATATTCCTATCAAAATGATTTAGAAAAATATAAAACATACGTATAGAAGTTCGATTTTTTAACAATGCCAAAAGTGTTTATATTCCACGGCTTGCTATGAAATTTTTCAAGACTTTCTAGAAATTGGTGCCTATGAACAGTAATATCAATTCCTAAATGACAAAGATCATCTTCTGTCAATTGCAAAAAAGTTCTAATATCCATTCCTTGAAATAAAATGCCATAGTTTTCCAAGCCCATTCCATATAACATCACTGATACATCATAATCTAGAACTTCCTTTTCTCTAGGATATAAATTTGGAAGTAAATCCTTCCAAGATGTTGGTTCGGATATCTTGTAAGTTATTGGCTCTTCTTCATCTTTATGCTCCAATAGAGCAGATATCTGAAAAATAGGAAAAATATTTTAGAATTAAAAAATGAAAAATTTTGCGCAATGAAGCGAAAATATCAATTACCTCTGTGAATCCTTTTATATCCGCGATATCTTTGGCAGATGTATTGTGCACATCTGTCAGTGAAGTATCTGCATTATGCGCTAAAAGAATTCTGACAATATCAGGCTTATTAGCTGCAGCAGCGTAGCTCAATGCCTAAAATTGGATAAAGAATTTATATATAGAAAAAATGATTGATGCTTAATGATGTTAAGAACTTACAGTTTTCCCAGTGCTGTCGCAAACATCAATGTTTTGTACATATTTTACAAGCTCAATGACGAATTCAGCATCTCGCGATGTACATGCGTGCATAAGAGCTGTTTCCCTATAAAATTGTTAATATCAGTGATCATCAAACTAAATTAATAACATAATGATAGTCATTAATCATCAGATAGATGTTACTTTCTAAAGATTTTTTATCTGCATATTATTAATTTTACCTCCGCTTATTTGTAAGGTTGGCATCAGCTTTCGCTTCTATCAAAAGTTCAAGGCATTCCAGAGACTTTTTTGTTGTGCCCTTCATAGAACTACACAATGCCATGAGAGGTGTAAGTCCATCTGTACAATTTAGCGATTACAGAAATCTTATGCGAAAATAATTAATTGAGAAGAGGAATTAAGAAAACAAAAACTAAAAATAATTAATAAAATAATCTATACCTTTGTGCTTATTCGGATTTGCACCATGTGTCAAGAGATACCTTATTACTTCTGGTTCTACTGATGAAGCTGCATATAATAATAGAGTCCATCCAGTGTACAGGAACTTGTCGACATCACGCTTTACATCAGGTTCTACATAAAAACATTTGACATAGTAATTTGTATTTGATAATACACTGCATTCAACACAAAAAAAAAAAGAGAAAAAAATACTAATTTTATCAAAAAATTAGTGGAAATGTGTTAAATTATGCTAATATAATTGCAGAAAGAAGAGGAAAACGCACTGAATCTGACATGGAAACAATGTAATAATGCTCACCTTCGAAACATTCCCATACCACATCCAATTGTCCCAATGTACACGCTTTTATAAGGGAATCTTCGTAGACACGTTCCTGATTATACGCCTCGAAATCGACCTGCGTCTCTTCTCTCGTCGAGACTCTACTCGGAATGTACGTATTCCTTTTGACGGCGGACTTTTCCTGGTAAAGGAATGGAGTGGAAAAAAAACATTGTAGTTGAACAAAAATTGGCACATGTTTCCTGTATTAATCGTACCTCCTCGGAAGGGAAGAAGACATCGTCGTCGTCGTCGTCATCTTCGTCGGACATGCCGGCGGGCATCAGGCTCCCGTACTTCGACATCGCTAGGGCGTTCGTGAAAAGGTACGAAGGAGAGTTTCAGCGACAATTCTCTCGAGAGTGAACGGGATTCTGAAAAACGCCGAGGACTGGCGGCAAACCGGCTGTCACGCATGCGTCGTGCGTGCGATCTAGCTTGCGTTTGTTTACGAAAATCCGAGACAGACGAGAGAAACGGAGGAATGCGAGATAAAGAATGTCCAATGTCAACTGGTCGCGATCCGGTTGTATCGTAGACCTTTTCGCTGTCTCGAACCGCTACTTATCGCCTCTTAGAGGTTATATCGTCCATGTGCCAAGGGATGATCGAAAGCATTTTCGCATTGTGCAGCTGGAAGCGGTTAGAATTTAGAATGTGGCAGTGGCGCAACAACACCGCCACTTGACGTTGACCGTCGGCCAAAAAGCATACCATAACAATTATTTCGGGATCACAATACAAAAACGTAACGTTGTTTGTTCAGTGTTGGCCGATCTTTTACAAAAACAAGGAAGCAGCGAAGTTTTACCTGTCGGTATCTTGTCTGGCCGGCCCTTCGATCTAGTGTCCCTCAAGTGAGTTTACAATTCATTAATTTCAAAGAATCTTTTCATAAACGAAGAAATAAAACGGAAAATTTAGATAAAAGCGAAAAAATTTAGATAGAATAAACACAGAAACATAAATGCGTTTGACTTTTGCTCTGGATATATGATAGCTCATAATTGATAATACCAGACTTATGTCTATCCCAGGTAGAACAAAAATTATATTGACATCATATTGACATCAAAATAACGCAAAAATAACGATTATATGACATTTTCCAGTTATTTTGATGACTTCTTGACATCTTTGTGACTTCTTGTTCTACCTGGGATTTCTACCAATGCAGATTAATTTTAATCTCGAGTTAATTTACTTTTCATCTTTTTCTAGTTTCTATAATTTAAAAAAGATAAAAAGTAAATTAAACTGAGATTACAGTTAATCTACATTGAAAGAAATGGATACTATCTAGCAATCTATAATACTCAACGCATCATTTAAGAATAAAAATTAAAAGATGTGGGTGACACATGTTAAAAAACTTTTATACAATAATATAACTTTTAGCTTGGTATATACAATAGATAGTTTGAGTTTTTCCTATTACTCAAAATAGTAAAAATATTAAATTTTCCGTCAGTAACTATTTTTTTTACTAACATTAGCAAACTGGGTCTTTTAAGTTACTCCATGTCATTTTTTATGTTCTAGGCTTTCAAAAAATCCAAAAAAAATTTGGCTTGTTAACATCTCTACTACAATATTCAATAGGTTTAACATCAAATGTTAAACCCAATAATTTATACAAAGCGAAATTTACAAGAAATTTGAGAGAGTAATTTTGCTTATGCCTTAAAAGATTCAGATTACTGACGGAGGATTAAGTTGCACAAGTTAAATGGATCACCTTGCACATGTGACGAATTTCGTTAATGAGTTATCTAGCGTTGAAGATACACTGAAAAAAAAATTCTGGTCAAAAACGGACAAATCAGAAAAATCTTGTTGGATTGATCAAATATTCTGGTTCGTATAATAGGAATTCTGGTTATAAGTTATAAAGTATTGAGTTCTATTATAATAACCAAAATTTCTATTATACAAACCAGAATATTTGATCAATCCTACAAGATTTCCTGATTCGTCCGTTTTTAGCCAGAATTCTTTTTTCAGTGTAGCTCAATTGGAATTATGCTCGATAAGTATATCAAGCTTTAGCAACTCGGCAGCCGTATAACGCCGCCGGTTGTAATAAACGATTATGCTTTAATTAATACAGAGATGGGTCGCGGCGTACTCGTGGCGTTCGACTTCGATCACACCATCTGCGACGACAACACCGACGTGGTAGTGCAAAAGCTGTTGACGGACAAGGCAATATCCAAGGACGTGGAGAATCTGCGGAAGTCCAGTGGCTGGCTGGCCTACATGAATAAAATCTTCGAGCTGCTGCACGAGAGTTCCGTGAACGCGGGCCAGATCAAGAACGTTATCGTCGGTATACCCGCGGTTGCTGGGATGGAGCAGCTCCTCGCGTCCCTGCACGCCAACGGACACGAGAGCATCATCATCAGCGACTCCAACAGCGTGTTCATAGATCACTGGCTCAGGAGCAGGCGGCTTGAACGCGCGGTGTCGCGCGTCTTCACGAATTCTGCCCGATACGACGACGACGGCAGGCTCAGGGTAAACGCGTATCACACGCAGCGCGCGTGCCTGCTGAGCGCCATCAATCTCTGCAAGGGTCAGATCCTGATGGACTACATTCGGGACAGAAACGAGCAGGGCGAGAGCTACGAGCGAATTGTCTACGTCGGCGACGGGAGGAATGATCTCTGCCCGATTTTGCGGCTCTCGAAAGCCGATCTGGCGTGTCCGCGTGAGGATTATTCGCTCCTCGATCGGCTCAACAATTTACCTACCGACCTGTCGACGAAGGCGAAAATTGTGCCGTGGAAGGACGGGACGGATCTACGACGCAACTTGGAACAGATCATAAAGCTTCGTTAGCGCGATCCGATCATTGCTAATCAACTGAAATCGATCGCCAGACAATCACGTGCGATTTATTTCGTATTTGTCCGTCCGTTTTGCGTTTTGAATGTTGAACTGCTCTTTAAATAATGATTTCTTCTGCAGGTGATTTCTTTCCGTTTATTTTATGTTGTATTGCGAGAATGTTCATTTAACTACAATGCATTACATCAAGTTATTACAATCCAAAGATAATATTCTATTACAGTAATAATGGTAATAATAATAAATTTCATATCGCTTCGTCGAATGGAAAGTACAATATTGCTGATTACTGGAGTATGCGCACACCCAGGGTTTCAGAACTAATGACACCAGCAAGAAGAGACCGATTCTCGCTTGTACCATCAGTTCTAAGACAGTCATAAGACACATACATGTAACAAGTAAGTTGTAACAATATTTGTAAAATAAAGACCTTAATTTGTAATAAGATTATTATAAATCCTGACATTTAAAATGCGCCTGCGACATTTAAAGCTGTCAAGTTCTCAATTAAATTTACTTATCAAATTGTATGAAATTTAGCCGTGATTTATTTCAAGATCTAAGAATGCTCTATTAAGGATGTATCTGAGCTATCTTCGAAATAGTACCAAGTCAATAAAAATTTGTGAGATTGTTCTTTAGCCTTCCTGATGTACTGTAAAAAAAACTTTGTACGAATCCACTAAACAGTTGCTGAGTAATAACGATTTTAATTTTCATTGATTTCCTACGTATTCTTATGGAAAGAAACGGTCTTGAAGAATAAAAGTATTGAACGAATGGTACCAATGTTTTCAATTTTTTTGTACATCTAGTTTACGGATAGATGAAACTATCTACCAAGTTTCAATTATCTTCACTACTTCGTTTTAAAGAAATAAATTATAAACTGACAAAAATATGCTATCGGTACCACAAATAATGTTGGACGAAACATTTGTAATATGAAAAATATCTTTCTAGGAATAAAAATAAGATTCCAATTATAGCTGGAGTTCCTTAAATCTAAATTTACTATGCGTAAGGCATAGATATTCAAGTATTTCAAATTTCATGCACTTTCAACTAAGATCGTACCTCCGATACATCCTTAAAAAAAATCACTGTACAAATTCGAATTGGAAACGCGCGCGATCGTTTCCTCCGATAGCGCTAAAACAACTTGTCGATATGCAATTATATAAGTTGCGCGCGCATTGTTAAGCGCGCTGGCGAGGAGGTTAAGTCGGGCCTGTGACGTACGCACAGTACTTGCGTCTCCGATGTTAATTGTTGTGTTACCTTACCCGTTACTGGTCGCTATCGCGAGCAGCGGTGAAGATCGGCGGAGTTCGTTCGCGTGACCGCGGCACCCGCCTCCGTGACGGTGCGAGATCCAGCTAGGGCCGCTTGAAAAGGGCATCCGCGGGTATCCCGGGCCCTTCCGACGTTCGTTCGCAGTCCGCGTAACGACCGAAATTCCTCGCGATAAGTGATAAGTGCACAGTAAGCGAGCTTATGCATACTCTTACAGATTCATTTGATTCGCATATGGGCATTTTCGCGACAGTACTCGCTGTAACGAAACGTGAAATGCCTGCGCCGAGTACGCGCTTCTCGAGTAAAATGCGATTGCTTAATTATGCCTACTTATTTTATCCGATGCGAGAGATATTTTTGTTAATAATGATAAAATTTTGTTATAAGTAATGGTACAACCGATTTTCTAATCGAATTGAGTGACAATCGAGTTCCGACGCCTTTGTGTATCAAGAGACATTTTTTTAACTTTTAATAGAAAGTAATTCTCATCCTTCTGTCATTGGTACAACAAGCAGACACGAAAAACGCTATTTGACAGTCACGAAGTGTATATAATTATGGAAACAAAATTATTCATAATTACTATCAATATCAATAGCGATGTCAATATTGATTACGCTTGAGAGCGGTCCTTTGAAGATGATTTTTTACATCCCACGAATGAAGATGAAAAATTAAGTTCAGCCACAGTTTACAATTTATCAATCGAGAATCTATTTTCTCGCTGGCGTACTGCTAACAACGATGTCAGCATATTGACTTATTCAACCGGATGTATCCGGTTTTCTTTCTTGCCATCGTCACTGCAAACTTCTTGAATTCTAATTATATTTATGTTGAGAGCATTTCTTACGATACCGAAAGAAAAGGCGCTTAGGAACGTTGTGTCTGTTAACCATTGAGGCGCACGGGTACACGAGTACACTCTCAGTAGAGTCCCTAAGAACACCGGTGTCCAGAAAATCACGCCCAAAATTAATGATAACGTCATAGTGTTGAATATTCTTACCATGCACTCTATCTCTAAGGCTAGGCTCTCATTTTCCCTGCAACTTTCGTGATCCTTTTCTACTGCATCTACATCTGCTCCGCTGGGTTCGTTTCTTGATTTCTGTTGCGTGCTGGATCCTTCCACTGAATCCTGATGAATCTTTTTACCTTTCCTTCCCGCGGAGGGAAGATTGGCTTTTGTTCCTAATAACGCAAGTGTATTCTTACACATGTGCTTCCCTCGCATTTGTAGAATGCAGGAAAGCAGAATTGGTAGAAAGTATATCGCGAAGGATAACACAAACAGCTGCAGTTTCAGGAACCTGGTTGAAATGAGGCATTCGTTGGACATGAGCAGTAAATTGCTCTGCTTTGTCTCAGGATTAACGTAGCGATTGCCATTTCTGTCGAAGACCAGATCCTCGATTGAATTCGACCTGCTCTTCGCAATGTAATTCCTTAGATTGCTCATCTTGGGCTGATCATCCTTGGGTCGACTCGCCGAGCGATTGTAATGATTTTTCATTGCCGAATATATACTGGCAGCCTGGATACGTTTCATTATCTCGCCATATATTTGATTTTTGGAAACAAATGTTGCGTTTTGCAAGGTAGTATTGGTAGCCACTTGAATATTTTGTTCTGTACTTGCGAGATGTATCTGTGGATTCTCTTGATAACTATCATTCTCGTTTTCACCTGATACTCGCGATACGCTGCTCAGGTTCCCAGATGTAGTTGCGTCTAATTCTTCCGAAGCATTTTTCAACACATCGTAAAAAAACGGTACTTCCGAATCTTGACTCAAATATGTATCATTTGTGGATGAATTATAAACATTTATATCCTGTTCTATTATCGTTTGTGTATCGTTTAATCCTTGAACTGTATTATTAATATTTGTAATATTTCTTATATATCTCGTTATGTTATTTGCTGAAATGTACTCCGTCAATTTTTGCGGTTCAAGAATATTAAAGAAATTTGTGGTTTCCGTATCTTTTGTAGAATTGCGGCTATAATTTAACACAGTCCTAACGATACTCTGAACTTTCGATACTATTTTATCTATTTCTACGCTGTTTGGTTTTGACTCGTTTGATAATTTTTCATTAAAGGAATAATCATGTTCCAACGACGTCATGTATGCAATGGATTCAGTGATGTTCATATCAGTGTCTGAAAATATATCAAAGTCAATCATTGGAAAATTACTTTCAAACGTGCATTCAATGTCCTCTGTATGTTTAATGTTATTCATATCGCTGTATTCGGCAAAGTATAGAATTGCTACAACGAGAAACGGCACGAGCCAATGACTGGTGACGAGGAAGCTAGTCGACTTGTTGTCATCCTTTCTCATTGTTCGAAATTTTGTGATCTCCATAATTCTCTGTATAATGTTGCTCTTGGTCCTTACGTTACTACTGCCTTGCAGAGATGTTGGTGCCTGTTCACTCTCGAGTACTTCACTCTCTCGATATTTGACTTCGGCATCTTTCGGTTCAAATTGAGTATTTCTCAGTGGTTTCATTATGTTGGCGCATCTTTTCTTTATACATGCTGCATTGAGATTGCATTGTACAGTAAAAGTCAGCAAAGATATGAAGGCATTTGTCAGCGCAGCGAGTAACATCCCGTACTGCACAAGTATGTCTTTCATGCCACACGTTAAAGTTACATTGCGCTCAACCTCGTGTAGAACATGAGCCTGTAAGAACGGAAATCGGTAGCTGTCTTCGATTGTCCATGTACGGTTGGGCATATCGCTACTGCTGTTGTTCTGCCAATTGTAATTCAATCTCATCCCAGTCCCGATATGATTCACGAGAAGTATAATAGCCGTCAACGCAGCACTAAAAACGTCAGATGCCGATAGAGCATAAAACGGCGATTTCTTCTTGCGTTTACATCCTCTCCACAATAGAATCACAAGCGCGATAAAGCTGGACAGTAACAGTGTGTAACCTGTTGCATCTAGCGCCGCCGGATGCATGTTGCGATAACAGATCTTCCCCGATTAAGTATATTTCGTCTGCTCTGTTCACTGCAGAGGGAAAGAACCGTTTGTACTGATTATTCTTAAAACTACCACACCTTGAGATTGTTAGAAGCCGACTGAATAAAGCACTCGTTATAAGCATATGGGTACTGCATATTGGTGTATCTATATATGTGGGTACCCAGTTAGTATCCCTAATGTAGTTTAGATTTAACTGTACCGTACTGATACTTGATAATATATGAGGGCACGAAATACTTATCAATTTAAACGTTGCTAATAGTTCATCTCTATTCTTACTGTCATAATTAATTACGTTACGAAATTGTTTAACGATAATGATAATAATAAAGGAAGCGTTTAATGGAAGCTAGCACTAAAGATAACGAGTAATTGTTTACGCTAAAGATAACGAGTAATTGTTTCTCGTTACAGTTTGCTGTCGATATGTCCGTACGCCGGAGAAGCGACCCATCCATGATTCAACGGATTTGGGACACAATCAAAATCACAGTACATCAAAGGAGCTTACCTAGTAATGACCGTATGGTACGGCACATGGCTCGAGTTTACGGCTTTACAGAACAAGAGGCTCAGGAAGAGCTCAACAAGGCGGTCGAGGACGGGCTTGTCCTATTGAAGAAAGTACCCACGAAGAGCGGCGTCGAGCAAGAGAGTTACAGATTACCGCCGATAGACGTAACGCAGGACGATAATCACGATTGGTACTGTTATAAATGCCAACGAGCAGGTGCGATCGAATGCTGTGAACAGTGCTGCAGGGTCTATCACTCGGAATGCCATGTACCCAGCAATACAAAATTGAAGATTTGTAACTTTTGCGAGGTAAGCATCTCGAAGCTCCCAATGCATATCTTGTATCTGGCGATATCCTGTTAATGATAATATGAATGAAATTGCAGAAAATAAACAGCGATGTGTATCTCGACAAAGCCGATCTCAACCATATTCTTAGTTTTACGTGCGGCCATCTGAAAGCGAAATTACCGCCAGAAATTACAAATCGTACTATCGTTTTCAACAATGGTCCGATCGTTACACCACCCAACGGTTTTTCCGGACCAACTTGGGTAAGCGAGGGTGAAGACGCGTGGCGGCCAGGGATTCTCATAAAGCGTCATATAGATTTGGCGATAATGGACGCGAAAACGAGCAATAACGAGTACAGCAACCTCGCCGAATTTGAGGCTGATGCGCATAATATTCTACACAACATCATAATATATCATGGAGGTAAGAGATTTACAGCTCGATGAATTTTCTTTTTTAAGCATTTCTCTTGTTATCTTGTCGCTCTAGCAGTTAATAGCGTGATAGCTGACATGGGACGCACCATGTATCAGGATTGCTGCTACGATCTTCAAGAAATACGTCGTTGTGCGGACTGTTATCGTATATCGAACGAAAAATCTGAAAAAATGTGGTTCTGCATACCGTGTAATCCCCCTCATCAGTTGGTCTATGCGAAGCAAAAGGGTTACCCGTATTGGCCGGCAAAAGTCATGCAAGTTAACGGCAATGTATACGATGTGCGTTTCTTCGGAGGTCATCACATGAGGGCTAATATCGAGAAAGTTTTTATTCGACCAATCTCTTCCACGTTACAAAGTTTACAGGTAAAAATCTAAATCTGAATCTAAATACTTTATATTCGCTCGATATTGTAACAGCATTGAAATTGAGTTTGTCGTTTATTCACAATTATACGTATAGTGATTGCGATTAAAAAAAATTCTTTCAAGAAATCAATTTAGAAACTTTTATACTTTCAAAAAAAAAAAGAAATAGAAACATAGGTGATGGAAATAATTGAAAATGTATAATTAATTCTTTTCCAAACATTTCATTCCAAAAATATAGTTTTTTTTTCTTTTGTAATTGAAAGCGATGTCTTTTATAGATAAAAAAATCAACTGCGTGGAACAGAGCTTTCGAGGAGCTGAAGCATCATCAGAACTTGTTGCAAAAGTTGGGAAAGAAAAAAATTGGGGAAGATAATTCAAATGCAACAGAGGATCCTACGCCTGCAAAAATTCGAAAATTGGAATCGTCGAGTTCTAGAAATACATCACACGGTTCTAATTTGCCAAAGCAACTTAAAGATTTGAGAGTGAGAGTCGAACGCTTGAGTTCAGATGGCAATACCGAAACACAAAATGTAAACGATGGAGCAGATAATAAAGAAGACGTTGCGAAAACTAACTCTGAGAATGAAGAAAGACAGGTACCTCGTTTACCAGTGGCGGAAGATGAGCCCGCGGGAGAAAGCATAACGAGTACATGTCCTCAAGGTTTAAAGAAAGAAGGCTCCCAAGAAGATATGGTTACATCTAGTTGTCAAGAACCGAGGTCAAAGTGCGTTCTTGTACAAACTGAACAAATTCAAACGGACGGACTTCCCGCCAAGGTAAATCTTTGACCGAGTTATGTATTTGCGCGGCTATATTATTCAATTACTTTTCAACACTTGTATACTCGCAGATTAAAAGAGAACGCAGAACTTCGGAACAACCGACGACAACGGCGCTAGAAAAATTGCGCCGTGAATTAGAACTTGAAAAGTGCAGAGAAATGGAGAGACTACAAGCGGAGCATGCCAAAGAATTGCGACAATTGACCGAGAGACATCAACAAATTGTATCTGACATTAAAAAGAAACAATGGGTAATTCTCTTTCGTCTTTTTGATCTCTTCTTTGAAATGTATTCTTCTTAAATATGTCCATCATTTGTTACAGTGTTACAATTGTGAAGCTGAGGCGATATATCATTGTTGTTGGAATACTGCATACTGCAGCACAGACTGTCAACAAGTTCATTGGCAACGCGAACACAAAAGAGTATGTCGGCGTAAGCGCTAATTCATGTGACGAATGTAATGAGTACAATAATTGTAAGAAAAAGCATTCAAACAGATTAAAAATATATATTAATATATATAGGTAAATATTAATATACATACATATGTATATATAAATATATATATATATTATATACATTTACATATATATATGAAGGTGCAAGCATCTTCCTACGAATGAAAAAGAGTTTAATTCTCTATTTGTCTATCTGGACGCTTTTTTGCACACTTATTATCGCATATATGTATGAATATATGTGTGTGCATGTATACAGTGTCCCAGAAGTACTGCAGTTATAAATGAAACTGAGCAGCATACACCATTTGTTGTTTTTAAAAATTGATAAATTCTATGTTACAAAAGAAATTAAAAATTTTTTAGAGAATCTTGCGTGATTACTTTGAGAAAATAAGTAAAAATTAAACCATCAAATCTAAATTAATCAAAGACTCTGAAGAATAAAATTGTATTTCAAATAGGCTGTATGTATGCACATATCAGAGGATAGCCTGTAGAAGCACATATAATATATTCTTGACACCAATTCGATATGCCTTTGTAAACTTCCTCTCCAGGAAGGACTGTTATATGTACACGCAGATCTTAATCTTAAAAGACTATTGTTACTTGCATCAAGCAGCATAACAAAATAGTTTTCAAATAATCATAGTTTTATACTTATTGATATTTATATATTTACGCAACGGATTCGGGAAAGAAATGATTCAAAGATTGTATGCGCGAAGATAATTTATAAGATATGCAAAGATTTGTTAATCTTTTTGATCTATTACTTTTCTAGATAAGTTTTTGTTCCATATACAGTATATCAAGAACAGATTTTAACGTAACTACGTCTGTCAACAATCATGTGAACAAATGCATATTGTTATTCAGTCATTAATTATCAGTTATTCATTATATTTATATGTGTATATACCTTGGGCTATTATATCTTTATGATTCTCATTTTGATCCTCATCAGACTGAAATTTTCTTTAAGTGGAAACGGTAAGTTACATAGAAACATCAATATATTTATTTTATGATTCATGTAACAATCTTATATGAACAATATACAAGATGCCTTTACATATATGTTTATACATCTAATGCGCACTATAAAATCTAATTTGATGTAGCTGTTACACTGTATGCAATAGTATACAAATATTACAATATAAAATATTTAAATAACATAAAATTATTCATATTAATACAATAAAAATTGCATATAAATTACGTACGATAAGTTTCTGGTATTATATATATATATTTTTTTTTATTAATTATTTAATATTTAAAATTTCTATATAATAAAGAAATAATTCTTATTAGATCAAACAACAATTATAATATTATCGCATTACTGCTACATTACAGCAAAGGCATAGAAACAACAATTCAATTACACAGTTTGTGACATTTCAATTTGTAGTAGCGCAAGTAATCAGTTTGTTCATAACATTGAAACGTCAAAATTTCAAATGGAAAACTTGAAACAAAATGTAAAAAAAAAACAATGGCACTATGTGTATTTGTACGAATATGAGTTTGATAAGAAAGATCCTTGACAAAACTTTAAAAACAGTGATAAATTAAAAATAATATATAGCGATTACTATTGTTCAAGTTTAAGTATCTTGCGTAGCTTTAACTTCCCTGCCAACTACATCTAGGGCCATTTTACCCTTTCCCGTTGTTTCAGTAACTTGCACATACCTGGTGGTATCTATATTATTTAAAGATATACGCTCCAACAATTGTAATTCAGACGGTTCCAACTTTTCTCCAAGTTGCCTCAAAGCGCTCAATATTTCTCCTCGTTGGCGATCGGCGGCTTCTTTGTTCAGTTTCCCTAGTTTAACATCTCGGTCAATTTGCGAGAGACGTTCCTTGAGTCCAGCAGGCTCTCGCTTACCAAACATTCTTATTACAGCTGGGGTCTGGAAGGCTGCACTGATAGCTGCTTGAGTCGCCTATTAGAAACCATGAATCATAGATGTAAAACTACATAGAAATATATATGCAATGCATTGCATTATTATAATTTGTTTAGTCAAGAAAAATTATATAAAATATCTACCAATTGCATCGCTCCAAGTTCGTCGACTAGAGTCATGTTTCCAGATATCATTCTTTGCAGGCTGTCGTTAAATTCACGGAGCTGTTCCATAGTGTCTTCCTTACATTCCTGATAATCCGTTTCATCTAAAGTAACTCTGTTAACAAAACAATAAATAATTCGCAAAAAATAGTAAAACATACATATAAATACGAAATTGTTGAAAAACTGTTTGAGATGAATTCAAATTTTCTAGAACAAGAACGAAACCTGCAATCTTCTAAATCTTCCAACTGCTGCACAAGCCGATCCAATTGTTCTTCCAAATTCTTTCTGAGTCTGTCGGTCTCTGCTTTTCCGTGAGAACTCATTTTCGTCGAGCCGAGCGATGAAAATGTATAGGTTAGATTAAAAGTCTCGCAATGTAAAAGATGTAATCCCTCGCTTATCAGACGATATGTATGTTGCAATATTTGTCTGTTTCAAAAAAAGAAAACTCTTCCACTCGCCATTTTAGTAGCACTTTGCACAAAATATAGAGACTGTTGACAACATGGGAAATTTTTGCGGAATGTATACAATATCTGTACGTCAATATCGATCTCTGAGAAAATTAGTATTAGAAATTATAGAAAACAGAATATTTTAAACAGAGAAATTATGGCTGACTGTTTGCAATAAAGCGATTAAAGGAAAAGGTTTTCGAAAAGAATATCCCGAATATATAATAATTAATTTTTTTCCTCTACAAGGTAAATGGACAACGTTCGAAAGCTCGAGGTGCAGCGCGTGAGACATCGATCCAATCAATCCAATCCAATCCAATCGGACAATTTGATAAAAATACTGAATTGGTTGGTCCAAGCAGAACAAACCCAAGCAACGCTCCCATTGGGTCGCGCGCAGCGGACGCAAGGCACAAACGGCACTCGTTTAGGTTTCTAATGTCTATTTCTATCAATGCAAATTAAAGCCTAGAGCACACGTACTTTTTTACCTTAGAGCATATATACCTGGAGGGGAATGGCCTATGTTTTCCATGATCCGAAAGTGTGGCCAAGATCTGTGCGAGAGAGAAAGGTATAGAGTCCTATTTCTCCTCTATGCGCATGCGTCTTATACTAGCGCGCATCTAAACTGCAAATTTGCAAATCTATATTTTCCCTTGCATTTTAACGATTCAGAAGAGACTGCTTTATTTTGTTCATTTT
>VBVQ01002224.1:16303-26668 GCA_011636635.1 Tetramorium simillimum | reverse complement strand
CCCCCCACCCCCCTCCGCTACCCTCTTCTGCCGTAATTTCGAGACTTCCTGCGGCCGGCAGTCGCGGCAGATACCCCCGTATTAATTCGAGGCGAGCTTTCGGGTCGTTTTAAGCTTTACGATCCGGCTATAAAGATTGTCTTGACCGATAATTATATAGACGGGCGAAATTGTAAACCGCTATCGCGCGACATCCTTTGAAACACCGT
This sequence comes from Tetramorium simillimum, assembly GCA_011636635.1. Lineage (NCBI taxonomy): Eukaryota > Metazoa > Arthropoda > Insecta > Hymenoptera > Formicidae > Tetramorium > Tetramorium simillimum. The sequence continues at coordinate 26,459 of VBVQ01002224.1, read as the reverse complement.
CTCCGAGGAAGCTTTAGTATCTACCATCTTGAGAACGGTGTAGTGCGACCGGGTTATCGCGATTTGATTTACCTTGATTCACCATTTGATATATCGTTGATTAGCTTTTGTTCAAGCGTCGACCTATCGGTGCACACGAATTACAGTACATATCGATTATGCTATCTGATACACAATTACGTTTATCTATAGAAATAAATCACGCGAAAATCTTTGTAAAGTATTAACATGAACATTTTTATTAGTCTCATTTTATTTCTAAGATAGCCATATTTATGGAGTAAGTTTATTAGGAGTAAAAAAAAGATTATTTAAGTCATGGCCGTTTCATGATAATAATTAAATAATTAGAAGAGCTGTCGGTCAAGCATGAATCTTTTCGTGCCAAATAATTTTCGTGTGAGCTTGTGTACTCCTCAACGAAATTACGCGCCGTTACTTTCGGACATGAAACACAATTTAAAGTTAAAAAATAGTACCATCACATAATTAAATTAATAATTAATTTAATAATTATTAATTATTAATTTAATTATGTGATGGTACTATTTTAATAATTAAATACTATTTTAATAATTAAATTAATAATTAATTTAATAATACTGAAAATAATATGTATCTTTTAAAAATCCCCTTCCCCTCCGTACTGTAACGATATATTGTGAAAAATATTACCCCAACCAGGGTATTATTATTTTGCATTTATTATTTTTCTGATATGTAATACAGGAGATCGTTATGATAGACATTGATTTATTATTCACATAATAGCACGCAATGTAGACTAACACACGCGCACACGCACGCGCCACTCGTCTCGCGGAAGGTAAACCTTAATGAATTGGCGAGCGGCGAATACCAAACATCATTATCGAAATTGGTGGAGATTCTGAAAGTTATGTACGACATTCGCCGAATTCCCGAGCGTTGCGTAAAAGGCGAATCGCCATGTAGCGCGATCGCGGATTAATACATTTGCCGCGGCGGCTGAAATTCGGTCGATTATCAGGAATAACCGGCCCAACCATCGCGTTTCGGGCTCCAGAAATATCAGGAATGCTTTAGCCCTCCGCTCCGCGCTTCTATCTCATTCCAATCTACCACTTCCATTAGCTGGAAATGTAATGTAGCTATGTACAACTCCACGCGTAGATATTTCAAAGCGTTAAAGCCGTATGTACGTGTGTAGTACATGCGTGTGGCCGCGTACTCACGATAATTGTGCGTGAAATTTTTACACCGTAGGCACACATACGTGTGCGCCCTGATAAAGACACGGGAACGTAACGGCGTCGCCGAGCCCGCTTTCCCCCCGCTCCTTCCCGATACACGCGCCAGATATTCGCCCGAGCTATTGTACTTGAGAAAGCTTTTAACTTCTCGGCAGCGAGAAAAAAACTGAGGGTCGTGAGCGAAAGTGGCGAGGAAAGCTGATTGTCATTGCACGATCGTAAAGTCCGTTTCAATCCTGAACGAAGTAGTAAAACTTGCTTGCGAGAGAGCAGTTTCGTAGAATGTTCGAACGGCCATGAAACGTGGCGAAAGTTGCCACATAAGTCAAAGGGCGAAGTACGATATGGTTGAAGATCGTATAATGTAATTGCTGTTAATTCGCTTCGTCGAAGAAAAATCCTGTCTGGTATAATCCTTTTCATTAGAGCGTCTAATAATTGAATAATTAATTGGATCAGTGAGAACAGAAAATGTGATAGCTTGTTCGAATATAACCGAATTAGATCAATGGATTCTTGTTCTATATGTATAGAGGCGCATCTTTCTTCCAAATTTTTTAAAATGAATTTAACTTACTTCAAAGTAGCATAAAACCAACTGAAAAATTAATTATTTGTATATATAAAGTTTTATTGTTTCCTCTTAGGGTTACAAATTACAATTCCCCCCCAAAAAATAATACACAAACAATCTAATAAAATACACATACTACATAAAATTTATACCGTACATAATAATGCCTCGCTTACATATTATCTTATCTCTTCTAATCCGAGCTTATTAACCACCAAAAAGAGACAGGCATACGCTTCGCATCTAATTTTAAAAACGCTCGCTACCTCTCTCCGCTCCTCCTCCTATCTCCCTATCTTTGATTTCCGCTTCCGTTTACACCTAATTACTTGTAATAAAACAATTTTTTCTATTTTTCTCAAATACATTTAGTCACACACATGTACCCTTTCTGTTCTGATTCAATTATTCTCATGGATGGTGTGTTCGCGCGTCGCGTTTGATAGGAGAGAACACGGCGTTCGCGGAGGATCGATGAGATCGATTCGCTAAAAATACGATTGCGAGCTGCCGCAGCGCTTCTTCCTCCCGTTACAAATTGATTTCTTCTGACTTCAACTGGCTACCGGTTACAAATGCATTCTCGCATATATCTGCATACGTAAGTTACTTACGCGTGATGTAAATTCGGCGTACGACCGATGGGGAACAGTCGGATCGCTTTTACATTTTATCGGATCGCTGTTGGGTTAATGGAGTTTCCATGATCTTCTGGAAAGCAATGAAAGACGAAGGACTGACGTTGCTGACACGGGTTACGCTTCTTTATCGCCTCTTTATCCGTTTTGACCCAGGCCAAGTGCCTCGAGCGACGTAAGGTTAGACAGGTTCTCGAAAATGATGGATGTCTCCCTTTCCTTCTCTCGTTTTGCACAACCGCTCGTCTATAAGGAGGCCCTACCACGCTACAGCCAGTGCGAATTGATAGTTATTGATAGCACGGTATCCTAACTCCGGTGGGAGCTTGATCGATGTCATGCGCAGTAGCGCGTTCTAATTATGGTCAGGGCGCCTGCAATTACGGTGATCATCCTTCGTCCCTTCATCCCTCTCCGACGATTATTCGCTAAGTGATGCCGTCGCCGGAGGTTTAGGGTCCTCCATTGACAGGGGAATAGAATTGTCTCTCGCGCGTCATAACCGAGATTCATCCCCGTCCGTCGTGAGGTACACGCCACTTGTGATTAACGTGTTGTTCTAAGAACGGGACCGGGCGATTAAGATTGATTCGGGCAAGCACACGAAATGTGGCAAACACCCTTGCCGCCGCGCCGCGCCGACCGGAAAAATCAGACACGGTTCTCCACGTCTCCGCGGGGATTGGAAGGGTAGGGGGTGGAAAGGGGGGGAGCAGTTGTATAAAGAGCGATTGACATTTTAGGAATTAATTCGGTATTGATCGACAGGCGACAGCGAAGACCGGATTAATCGTAGAGAAGAAGAGAGGCATGGAAATGGACGGAAGAAGAATGGCAGTCGCTGCCAGTCGGATGGGAATAGGACCCGGTAGTGTGTTTGCCGGCCAAATTACATCTGCATAATAGCTACGCGGTGGGCTATCGATCCGTGAGCAGCGTCCCTTCGTCACATCAGCGTCGTGCATCTCGTGCGCGCCCGCATGCGGCAGGCATGGGCACATGCACAAGAATTAAATTTCATCCCGCGGTAGCGCGCCAAAATGGTTTTCGTAGATTAGAGGAACTCGGCCCTCCGCGCGCGCGCGCGCTCGCGCTCGCTCGGCCGGAATCCGGCCGGCACAATAGATTGGTAAACAGATTTACGTGAACGTAACTGTTAAGTTCTCGTATCTATCGGCACGAAATTGCTAGTCCTGTAACAAAATTGACCGTTGCCGCGCGGAATAAAGGTCCTCGTATGTTTTTTTCTCCCCCCTTATCCCCCCTCCCCGTCTCTCCACCCGTTTTCTCCCTCTATTTCCGGCAATCTCTCTCTCTTTTTTTTTTCTTTCATATTGCCCGTAAACGTGGCAATTTTTTCTGCATATTACTGTCAGCTTTGTATCGCAGCCAGATGGGGATTTAAAGCGCAACCGTTGCCGGCGCAAATTAAATCTCGTGCCGCGCGCGACGGTGTCCCAAAATGATTTTCGTACGCCGGAAGAGAAACGGTCGTGCCGCCCTGCGTTGCGACATCAAAGGCCACAATCCAACGAGTATCGGAGAGAACGATGCGCGGCAACGCGACGGCAACGCGACGCGGCGCGGCGGGACCGAATCTCCCGCGCGGTACGTCCAAAATCACCGCGGAAAATGATGACGGCGCGCGATGGGCGAGCGCTAATCTAATTATATGACCGCCCGTCCGCCCCTCGGCCCCTCCGGTCCCCCCCGGCGCTAATAAAGGACGGCTTGCTTGCCGATCGTCCATCATGCCGCGATTGTTGTATTCATCGGTGATTAGGCGTGACTCGCCAGCGAAACGACCGTACGGCTAACGACCCGCGCTCGGCCGTCACGTTGCGTCACGTCGTCACGCATGCACCTGTATGCATATTATTACGCGACTATATGCGTATTATGCGGCTCGCCTCAATTTTCCGAACCCCGCGACGTGCGTCGCGCGAAACGTCGTTCTAGAGCCGGTTTTTCCAACTTCTTGGCAAGTTAATTAATAGTTAAATCATACGCCTGAATTTATCTAGTTTGAAGATAAGACAAAGACAAACGAACGATTTAAATATTGGTTGGCTTACCAAGAAGTTGGAAAAAACCAGCCCTAATTGCTCCAATCCTAGATTTAACGGTTTAACGGTGCCACGCTCGCAGCGGACGACTTGTACCTGTAAATAATTTCGCGCTATCGAGTGGATCGTTTATGAATCATACCGAAACCGTATATAGAATTGTATGTAGAAGAAAAATTAGCGGGCTTACTTTCGCCATCGCTGGACGTTAGCCGGGTAATCTCAGAAATTACGTTTGCGAATCGAAGTAAGTGGGCGCAATTTACTGCAAATGCGACTCCGACCTTTCTCTCTTTATTCCCGGATCCGCATCGAATCGTTAGTGGTAATGGTTGTGTACCGCCGCAGCGCCGGAGCGGGTAATGTAAAGCTGCAGCAAATACCACGCACGTAAGATAAGGGTCGATTCGCCGAATACGCAGCCGGCAAAAATTCCTTTCCTTTGCATAACATGACAAACGGTAAACAAAGCGTAAAACACGCTTCTCCGAGCTGGCAAGAATATACTCTATTTGTCACTGTCCAACCAGGGAAACTCCACGATCATTCTTCACGGGTTGTCGACGCGAGAGGCAGCGCGAGGAGGTGAGGTGGCGAGACGAGGGACGAGACGAGGAGGGGTGCGCGAGAGGGGTCGGCGGATGGGTATCGGGATCGTTTCGGCGGAGGAGGGTGCGAGAGAGAGAGAGAGAGAGAGAGAGAGAGAGAGAGAGAGAGAGAGAGAGAGAGAAAGACGCGCGCCTATAACTGCCGGATAAGGCGTTCCGTCGAGTGCCGGATTCGCAATAAACAACTATGTTCGTAATTACGCGTACGGCACGGCCGGACGGACACGCACGACGGGCGGTATACCGTTGAATAATACATGCTGCATTAAAGTCGCATTACCTACACGTATGCGCGTGATCGGTTGCATGACCCGTGGAATTTTATCCTCGAGCACGCCGTTTGCCTCGCGCACCAAGTATCAGCCCCCCCCCCCTCGGTGAAAACGATGTCTTACATCCGATCCGCTGACTGGCGTACCCCGCTCAATGCTCGTGTCCCACGTGATTATTTTCCGGATGCATTGTAGAATTCTTCGTGGGTTCTTTCGCGTGTGCGAATACGCGGCATTGTGCATCGAACCGTCGTATATGCGAATCGTCGGATCTCTTTCATCAGTGTTCCCCTCAAGCTCGGAATGGTACTGCGGGACACGACGATGTGTAAGTCGCAGACAAAGGAAACGCCGTAATGGGCGAGTTAAGTTGAAGCCTAGCTAGCTGGCAACAGGCCTTGATAAAATCTCCATAATGACTGCATTCGGAGTGGAATTACGCTCCTGTTTCCCCGAGACCAAGGGACTCGGGCGGCGGAAGAGGAGGAGGGACGTTGATGGGAAGCGGGTGGTGTCTGCCATTTCGTAATTATATCAAGCCCAGCTCGATACGAACTGAATAATAACGACGGTTCCTCGAGAAATGACAAATATTAAAAGTGTATGTGTTGTATAAGTAAACTTTTTCCGTAACACATCGCCCATCGTCTTAAATTTATTAATTAATAACCAAGAAATTTTTATATTATAAGATAATAATTAATGAAACTCTTTTGTTCCGTTTGATAATTACTGCGACGCCTATCACGGAACTTTTCCCGCTGTCTCTACCCCCATCGACTATGCGCTACGTGTTGTACTCGGAAAAGCAATCGCGGAGTAATTCGCGATGGATGCGATTAATTTCTCCGAGCAATAATAGGCGAGAGCTTGTGTTGCTATCTCGACTGGCGCAGACGATGGCCATTCATGCTAATCCTCTGGCGAAGCAAAGCCGGCAGTACTCCGCATGCGAAAGTCCCCGTCCACCATCCACCTATCCTTCCTCCTTCTATACCTTCTACTCCTTCGCATCAGCCGTTGGAGCCCAATGATGCTAGACTATCGATCCTTACTTTCGGAGGATGAGGTTTGAACTCGTATTAGGACTGTCGAGCATCAAGAGGAAGTGTCACTCTTACGATATTCTCCAAATGTAGTTAGTGCAGACGATTATTTGTTTTATATAATTAGTTTCACACACACATACACACAAGATCTTTAATAATTTTTATAAAACTCATGAAATTTATTTTATGCCATGTAACAACAAACGATTCTTGCAACGATATTCAAAGAATCAATGATTTTTCTGAGCAACAAATTCGCTATTTATTTTATTTAAATGCAAAGCATAAATATTAAAAAATATTCTTGGATACTCTATATGTGAGAGAGATTTTCTCTGATAATGTTTATAAAACTCATGAAATTTATTTTATACCATGCAACAACTATGATTCTTGCAACAATATTCAAAGAATCAATGATTTTTCAGAGCAACAAATTTGCCATTTATTTTATTTAAATACAAATTATTTAAATACAAAGTAAAATATTTAAAAATATAAACAAAACTCTATGATTTTCTCTTGACTCATTATTTAAAATGATATTTGAAAGAAATGACTTAATAATTCAAGTTATTTACATTTAATGTCCTTTTAGCATGCTGAGAAACACGAAAATTATCATATTTAACTTCGAAAGTGTATTTCCACGAGTTAAATCCGACAATTAAAGTCTATGTATCTCAACTATTATAGGATTATCTACCCGATTCGGGATTTTCTTAACCCTCGTTCTCGCACGTCTTAACATTCACCAAACGCTTGAACGCTCGTGATCGTTCACACGTTATGAATATCCTCGTTGCAACCAATCGCGCGTGCGTTTCTTTCGCATGCTCTCGCGTTTGCTTGTTCCACCGCAAAATCTACCCCGACTTTTTGCAAGTCGCAGCGATTTTTCCGTCACCGAAGATAAACTGCATTGGAGAAGAATCCATTTACTATAATATTTTTAAACTCAAAGAATACTATATTTTAATAAATGACGTTCATAAACTGAATATCATATTTTAGAACTGATGATCTCGCGATTAAACGCGAAAATACCATGAGATATATCGCACGGAAATACGTAGACTACTTTGTTGGCCACTTTGCGAATGCCCGTGCGATGGAAAGAGCAAGAATAATGCGTGGAGTAAGAAGAAGACAGCGGACAAAAATCAGGATCAGAAGCAGAGGGTTGCGGGTACCGGGTAGGTTCTTGGCACGGCCTCTCCTTTCGGAGTAAGGGTAAGGGAACAGCCGCCATCCATTACGGGCGGCTCATGACACCTCGAGAGATATATCGACTCACCGCATCCTCGAATTGAATCGAATGCCGCCGGCAAAAACACCAATGAGCAAAATAGAACATTGTGATCGATGCTTCGCCCGCCGAAATTTATCGGTGAATGAGTTACAGCGGCGGACTTGTATACTGCAGCAGCATTCTCGGCGATTCCGCCGATCCATTTTCCCTTCTGGCTACAAAAGTACCGACCGATCCACCGACGTTACGGTAAATAGCTGTTTGAGACTGTAGATCGGATTCTCGGCGAACATATACATATGTCTGTACATATCCGCCTGAGATACCAACACGACGAAGGGCCGAAATCCTTCGGACGTTTCCCGACGATCTCGTTTTCGGCTTCCTTATTGTAGTTTTCCAGACACGTCGATCGTTGCTCACCGTGAACGAGAAGGACTGTCGTTGGCGAATGGTTTTTATGGTGCGATTCGAGACGTGCGAATCAGAGCCCTCCTCGATGGGGGGGCTTCTCGCAAGACAGACCGCTTTGCTAAGATTGGCTCTTGTTTAATACAAACGTCCGTACGGGAGCGCATGTACTTCGCCTTGCCTGGCTGTTCGCGCGGAGCGCTTCTCCTTTGTGAAAACTTCTCCGTCTCGCTCAAGGCGCCGGCGCTGCCTTGCGGAGAGTTCTGTGCGTTTGGGCCGCCGCCGTCGCCGCCTTCCGCTCTCCCGGCGGTAGATCCGCCGGCGTAATATTCGGGATTAGCCGGAACTAACGTACAAACAGAAGTTTCACTTTCAAACAGCGGGGGCACAGTCGAGCAGTCGCGATGCGGCGTGGGGTTGTTGTCGGAAAGCCGTATTAGCAGCCTTGCGCGAGTGTAAACATCGCATAAATCCGCCATGCGCCTACCGCCGTCGCCGCCGCCGCCGCTCGGTGCCCTATACTGCGTCGGAGTAACTGTAAATACCTCGTACGGCTTTGTAGATTACCGCGATGCCATTAACAAAAGAGAGTACCGGGATAATACTTCTCTCCGCGCGCGCGTTGCTTTGTGCGCGTCTAGAGGCGCGCCTACGTGCCTCACCCCTACCAAGTGATATATTCTCTCATGTGGACCGTATAATTTCTCTGCGGTTAACTATGCTCGTTATCGGCTCGCGAAACACCGGAAGGCGACGTCGCGCAGTTATCAGAATAATTTATCTGGATTTTCCGGCGAGTACAATAATCTCATTACGCCAACGAAATTTCCCAGCGGTAAGATCTGCGCGAAAAGGTACGACCGATAACTCGGATTTCTCCTGACGTACGAGACGCGTAGTGAGCCGCGAGTATGGGCCGACGAGTACGTTACGTAACCCGTGTAATTGAAAGTTGAACTGTCTTATCTGCCGCCGTCCGCTGCCCGCATCCTTTCCGCTCATATTCTCGGTAACGTAGTCGCGACTGCCCTTCCGGCCCCCCCAAATAACCATTTCCAGAGAGTGAATAGTTAATTTCCTAAAGTTTCAGCACGGCCGCCTGAATGCCGCATTGATTGGTACTCCAATCAGTTAGGGGTGAGCGTTGGCGGATAGGGAGGCGGTCGTTCAGAATAGTCTAGGAGCGAGGGAAGGGGCGATATAGGGGGGGGCGGCAGCGCGGAGAGCTGACTGGATAGGCAGCAAGGGCGACGGTGACGAAGTGTGAGGGATGCAGTCCGCTGCGACGTTGAACCTTCGGGGGCAACTAGGATAGGAACGGGTAAGGGACGGGTAAGGACGGAGCAGGACGAAATTGAGTCTCCTAGAGGTGATTATCATTCGAAGTGGATCAGCCCAAAGGTAGTGGCCTCATCCCCCTTTGGCTCCGGCTTTCGCCTTTTTCTCCTACAACGATCGCTTGGAAAGATTGCCTTTATAAAATCCATTTTTAATGGAGTAGCCATAATCGCTATACGACGACGTCGCGATGAAATTGCGCGATAGGTGCGCCCTACGTTCAACCGAAGATAACGTATAATACCACTGTACAAAACTGAAAAGTTTTCCACGCGGGTCATGGCGTCGCTCGGAAAGAATATCTTTATTAAGATCTGTTTTTTTCCCCTTCCTTTTTTTCACTTTCACAGAAATTAGGAGTATAATAGCTTTAAGATAATCACTTGTCGCATTATACGTAATTGGCAGTTTAGCGTATACATTATATTATATAGTCGGTCTAGCTTGATATCCAATTTCCGGAGAACCGAGACGAAATCAAGGCGGGTCGCTTTCTCGCGCGAAAGATGACCTTCATTTGTTGCCGGTCCGCTAAATCTCCTCCGAGATGCCCGGAGGAAAAAGCTTCAATGCGGAGCTGAAAGCGTCCGATCCGACGGTAACATCGCCCGCGACGTTTCTCCCGGGTATCTTGACCGATGATCGTCGTGACGATTTGGTGCCGAGTCTGTTCGAGGAATTTCCGGCGGCGGCGGGGGGAGGGGACGGGCGGAGAG
>VBVQ01002224.1:0-16293 GCA_011636635.1 Tetramorium simillimum | reverse complement strand
ACACGGGGAGCTCCGAAAGAAGCGACGATTTGAGGCGCTGCCGGAAGAAATGGGTTGAGGAGGGAAATCCATCCGAAGCTTCCCAAGAATGTTAGAGCGATAAACTCCTGTCGGAGCCCGGCGGTATCTCTTGCTGGCAGTACCTGCTTGCAGGGAGGCGCAGGGCATCGCGCCAAACCAGTTTTAAATGCGCTCTTAAATTTCACCAACTTGCGACGAGCCGTAAACCATCTCGGCGGCTCTACCCGAGTTAGGCTGCTGCTCTTGTCGTATTTGGCCGGGCCAAGTACCCGCAGAGTTCCTCCCGCGATGGGATCTGCCGACGGATCCGCCGTCCCTACCGCCCCCCCCCCCGACCGTCGTCCTGCGGATTACGTACCATCCTAATCCTGATATCCAGATTTGATCTCTTTCCGTCTCGCTCCGCCGTCCCTGCGTTACTTCTTTCTCGTCCAACGCGCCCCGCCGCGCCGTGTCTCCTCGCCGCCTTTTCCCCCTAGACTGGCCCTCGAGACGCCGTGGTTCGGTGGGATCAACGAACGCGTTACCTCGATTCCGCCTTAGGAATCCCCCTTTTAGGACCGCCGATGCGATCGCCGATCCCCGTCCGTCCTTGATGCTGTGATGTTAAAATAAAATATTTACGACGCGAATCGTCTCGTGTAAGAACGAGGAGTCGTGCCAGTAAACGATACGCTTACGTCACGGAGGCCATTCAATCGCGTAGATTAATCCGTCTCGTCGGCTTCGTCAGCGAAATGACGAGGGGAAACGGCGGCTGATTTGACAAGGAAGACAATCCCGATTTATCGCGGCCGTGAAGACTGCCAGTTATGAAGCGCCGTAATGAAATCCGCCCCTCACATAAGTATATATGCGCATCGTATATGGAGGGGAGGGGAGGGGGATGGGGTGGGTCCTGTATGAGAGTGCGGTGTACATCTTAATGCCGCAGGCCCATAACAATAACCACCATGAAACGGGCGAGTAGCCTCGGCGGCAATAACACCGTCTGGGTTCTCTGTGCAACACCAGGCAGCAACGTACGCCGGAGCTCTCTCGGATATCTCGAAGCAATTACCGGCTAAGAGACTGGGGCCTCGTTAAGGTAATAGTGTCCATTATCTCCGGACATAAGGGAAGAAGTAAACCAGACCTCGAGCCCACGGAGTCCAAATAATCAACGGTTTCCCCCGCGAATAATCCGGCATCTACATTGCAGCTGTAATTTCTTCATTATCGAATAAGAGTAGCATATATCGTGAAATATATATATCTTCTACATATAAATACACATACATCGTATGCATATGAAAGATTTACAGTGGACAGTATGATATTTTATAATATTAAATATTATTTACTCTTTAAGCAAATTTTTCAAATGTCGCTTACAACATATGAAGCTGTCGCCAATAATTTCATCGTTGCGCTTCTCTGAGCCGAGACACCTTCATTGTCCATAGCTCTGAGGCGATCGTTCACGCATTATCATAATCGCAATTGAACGGAATTCAATGAGGTGGATCGGACTCTAGATTCCGTTAATGGCACGAGCTCCGGGTGCCGTTTAGCTCCCGGGCGATAGTAATGGGCTTGCATCGTGCTGTGGTTAGAATCGTCGGCGCCATCGAGCACCGACCCTCCCTTGTCGTCGTCGTTGTCATTGTCGTCGTCGTCGTTCTCGTCCTCATCGCCGTCGCATTTTACGGTGCAATCAAGCAACTAATGTCGAATAGATTACGCGCGGCGTCTGGAAGTAGAGCAGACTGACGGCGGTAACTAGAGAGGAGCGGGTCATGATTCGGCTGTCCCGCGCGTCGCGTCGTCGACTGCCAGCTGCGATTGTCTTTTATGCGAGGAGGTTTGATCGTGCGCCTGCTTGAGAAGGCAAAGGAGTCTAGATAGAATAACGGCGCAGCCGTTCCAGCTCTGGCTGGTTTAAGCTCCCAAAGGACCGGGTAATTAAATAGGAGCCATATTACCGCGACGCGCCGCGGAAAACCGTCAACCGCGAACGCAGCTCGAGTTGTTACTCCACGAAGAGCGGCGTCTGTTTTTAGCAAATAATTAGTAATAATCGTTCTAAAATTGTTCGTGAAACTTTTAAGAATGAAAGATAGTCCAAGAAGTATTGAATTATAAATATTATTGCATTACGCTAAAATGAGAGACTCTTCAGCAGAATGAAAAGTCACTTTGAATCAGTGGTAAAAATAAAATACAATTTATATAACTTCAAATAACTTTACGAAAAGTAACTTTATAGCTCCATTTTCAAAAAAAAGTTTTGAAGCCTATAGATTCTGCTTTCAAATGCCGTCGAGCGTTTTTCTCGGCAATACTTCTGCTCCAAGTGGCGTTACTTCCAAGTCAATTGTGCAACATTGACTTTTTGTCTTTTCAAGTCTTTTGAAATTTTTTTTAACTTCAACTTTGAGATCATGCACGGAATTCAAACAAATTGTTTTCAACTTCGCTCGGAATCTTCTGAAAGCTTAAATCCGCCGGCATTATTCTTAGTGATGAAAATAAAATCTACTAGTCATTTGAAATCACAGTAACTCTGGTGAAGAAAAATCATAGCTCAGTTTTTAAAGACACATTTTAAAGAGGCGACTTTAAGCTTTTAGAAGAGCTTAAGTAAAATTGAAAACAAAATTTTCCCAAGTCTGTGCATGATTTTAAAGTTGAAGTACTTTTATTAATTTTGTATGATCGACTCGAAAACGACAGAGCAGCAGCAAAGAAAAAGCTGCCAAGGAAAAAGCTTAACGAATTTAAAAACAGATTCTTTGGGCTTTAAAATGTTTTTTTTCCAAATCTTTATAATTGTTTTTTGTAAAATTATAAATTTATAATTTTTCTTGTCCCTACATTAAAGTAAAACTTACATTATTATTAGCCGTACATAATTTGGAAGATCTAATTGTATATTTCAAAAAGAATTGCATTTTCCTTTTCCGTGTAAAAATTAATATTTCCGTCGTGCAGAAATAAAAATCTCCAGCGTCGAAATAATCTTTAGCGAACACATAGTTGAGAAAATTCAGATACGAAGCAGCCGTTCCAAAGTCACGTCGGTTTCTACGTCCGTCATGGGAGCATCCACGCTAGAAACGAAAGGAAAGGGTAAATGAGAGACAAGAAAATACAATTCGCATTCTTCTGTAGCAACGGTGAGATCGGAAGTGCTTGGTGAAGTCTCTCGGAGCGCGAATTCGCGCTATCTCGTTATGAAAAAGCTGAGAGCAGATGTCGCCTAATAGAGATATACATGCCCGCGCATGCACACGGAGAGCAAGCACGGAATCGGTGGAAGAAGTTCGTCGGCAACTTGCATTCGATGCACTTGTTAGCGACTGTTCGTGATAGGAGCTGTACGAGGAAAAGATCGGACCGTCTCGAGGGTGTGAGAGGAGACAACACCGAGGAAAGAAAAAGGGCGGCGACGGGCGAGGAAGTGAGAACGTGGCACGTTCTCCAGAGGGAAATGGACGAGGAATGATGCAAGCGAAGAAGACAACAATAGAGAGAGAGAGGGAGCAGACAGGAAGAGAGAGTGTGCTTAAGGAGAGGAGAGAATCCGCGGGGAGGAAGGAGTCTCGCTTCCTCCCTCTCTCTCTTCCTTTTTTTCCGGCTATTCCAGGAGAGACAGAGCCAGCACGAAGATGAGAGAACGGAAGAGGCGAGCGTGCGAGCGAGCGAGCGAGCGAACACACGAGTCAGGGGATGGCTGTTGCTGTTGCGGCCGCGGCATTACCTCCGCACCATTAACTCGCAAAACTTTCCGCTTGAATCTTGTTCTCGACTCGGCTCGTCTCCTCTCTACCCACCCTAACCGACCCGCCTTCCTTGCACGACCAAAAAGATCCGCGAATCCACCCCTATCCTCTTCCCCCTCCCTCCCCCCTCTTCTCTCATACTTTGCAAGTGCTACCAGACCGCTGCCGGACCACCGCCGGTACTCGGTACCGTGTATCTGACTCCATTTCGAAGTTATCAACATAAATAGTGGCACTGTAAACGACCGTGGTCGAGCGTGCAGGCGCGGGGATGCTTTATGCTCGCCGCCATTAACGCCACGATACAACCACGCACGCGGATGTTCCCTCTTCTTTCCCTCTCGCGCTCGCCACCCTTTCTCTCTTCCTCCCGTCTCGCAACCGTGCTGCGCACGCCACCGAGCCAGAACGGACTAGAGACCGCGGTGCGCGCAGCTGGCCGAACTTTTCCAAGTTTTCGAGTGGCGCTTCCTTCGAGACAGGAAGAAATAACGTTTGCCAAAGTACTTTCTACAACGGCTGTGGAAGTCAATTCGCGCTTTAATTTATCGCGCCGCGGAAACATCCGCGGCCGGGACCTGTAATAATCATTAGCCAAAATAGATCATATTCGCCGTCGACGTCGTGTCAAAAAGCATTGCTGGCTTTTATTCATTACGTACTTGAATAAAAGCGTTTCGTTCCGATTCTTTTCTCAATATTTCTTTCCTCGATACTTCCACTAATTTGCTGCGTTTAATTGAATCTGTCTATTTAATTCAAGTATCTTTAAGAAAATTCGGTTGTACTGCATTTTGGCTCATTCAGTTTCATTTTAATTGTAAAATTAGCATTTCGAACCAGCTATTTTTCCTTTTCTTTCTACAATCGTTTCTAATGGAAAAATCATAAGTACCGAGTCGAGATTTTTAAATATCCTCGCCAGTGCAAAGCCGAGTATACGATGGCGGAAGTAATCGTTGTCGATCGAAGTGGAAGATAATCCAGCCGTGCGATCGATACGTGCCACTTTCACGGTACAGACAGTCGGCTGATTCGAAGATCGTCGTCGTGCCTCGAATAATCCAGGACCCCGGTATAGCCTTGGTTTTCCTTGGGATACGAATCCCGAGCCGCTATTTCGTTTGTCTCTTTTTCTCGTGCACGCCTCCTTCTTTCGCTCTCCCTCGTTCTCTCACGGCATCCTTCCTATCCTTTCCCTCGTTCCGTTCGGATCAGGCTGTAGCTCGTGTTTATTCTCTGTTTAGCCTCCTCACCCCGCCAATCCATCGCATTTTCCATCGGCGGAAGGATGATTCTCCTCTGTCAGCCGACTAGAAATTAATCAACCATATGGAGCGTGATAACATTAGCTGGATCTCATCAGGTTTTCTCGTAACGGAATTATCGATGTGTCTTATCCAAGACTCATCTATTTATCGCGACGAATATCGGGTCGGCTATGGAAAGAGCACCGTCTCGCGGAGTCTCGAGTGCACGATGCTCTTGCGCGACGTGTATGCGCCGGAGGGCGGACGGGCAACTTCTCCCGCATATCCGTATGAAAAGAACGGTTCTACGTTTCACGATATTACTTCGCGTGCGAGCTCCGTCGCCGCGAAAGTAGTATTGCATATTCCGGCGTTTTACGGCGCATGACGGACTCGTCGTACCTACGTACGGCGGCCTCGCATTGTGCGTCGCACGATCCAGTTCCTCCGCGCTTTCATCTTCAAAAGAGGGAGAGAAAGAAATCGATCTGCGCCGAAAATATGGCATTGTCGTTAGAACGAGAAAAAAAAAATAGAGCACTCGACGAGGAAATTTCTTTTCCACGTCGGTGCAGCGGAGAACCGCGGAATTGAAAAATAAGTTTACACCGGACTGTGTTCTTCCACGTTTAGGAGTCATCAACCTTTATTGTGTCTCGTAGTGTCATAAAGTCGGACCCCTCCTGCTTTTACTTGTACTTCTGCCTGGGAGGGACGAACATTTGGGAGGGAACTGTACAGCGTGATTCCTTCTCCGTTCTATCGGAGCTCGGATACAATATCTATACGATCTCGGACAAAATGACGGACGATACGAGCGGAAAGATGAGACCAATCGCGCCGTAGAAGCTCACTATTTTTACGTTACAATCGAGGAAACGATTCGCTGGAAAGAGAGTTCAAAACAAGTCCCATTTTCTCTTCGAATGCAGATCCCTAAGCTTCGCAAAATTCTCGACATGTTACCAGAAAATTCACTTTGCATACCTTGAAATAAAAAATAATATTCGCTAGGAAAAGAAATGAAAATAAAACTGTGCAAACCAATATCAGCTTTCGCATTTTTATTTTAACATAATTTTTCGAGATAGATCTAAGTTTTCAATAAATATGTGTACACCGCAGGCCCCTAAGTTTCACAAAATTCTCGTCACCAGAAAATTCATTTTAAAATAGAAAAAAGTATTTGCTAGGAAAAGAAATGAAAAAATAAAATTGCGCAAACTAACGTCAGTTTTCGCATTTTAATTAACGTAAATTTTCGAGATGAATTGAACTTTTCAATAAATGTACCGTAAAAATATAGATTGAAGCCGGGATTCATCTCCGTTGCGAAGGAGGGGTGAAGGGGGCCGAGAACTCTTATGTACTTTACCAACTTTGTCGAGGATAACTCGACGGCGAGCAACATCCACGCAAAACTAGCTATATATTCGTCTGCTTTGAGTCTGCTCATACGGTCGTTAATACCTCGAGGGATCGCAAACAGGTATCCAGGTTGCCTCGTGTAAGGACGATACAAGGTGTACCGTATAGTTTCCGAGGCATGACCGCGCGAACTGCGAGGGCACCCGGGAACCGCAACGCGGGCCACGAAGACGAACCACCACCGCCAGCCATTCCCGGCTATTATGCTGCCTCTAATTAATTTACGGGTTCGCGGATGTTGCCTGCTTTCTCAGTGTTTGACCGCTCTTCCTCGCACACGCGCGCGCGCGCGACCTTTTTCTCCCTCGATAATTCAACTTCTCTCTGTGCACGCTCGACGCGCCGTGTCGTTTCGCTTCCCGTTACGCTGTCTCTCACGCCGCAACGCAAAATGAAACGGCCGGCCAATTAACAATGCGAACACGACACCGTGGCAGCGGGCGACACTCCACCCCCCTAAGCCGAATTCACCCAGCGGGGATCTGTTTCGCGTATATTTAAATTCCATTATTCATAATGCATGAGCGGCGCGAGGAGGAGTCGGCGGCCTCGGCACTTTTTTTCCCCCCGCGCCGGGCGAAGTCCCGAATTAAACAGCCGCGTCGCGGATCTCTGCAGGCGCTGTTTTTTGCCCGGGGTTTCCTACCCTTCCTAGCCACCCCCTCGTCACCCCCTGGCCCTCGCCTATGCTCCCGTGCCAGCCCAAAATGGCAGGCATCGTCGCGGTGTTTTGCCGTGCGAGGCTCCGCGAGACTCACCGTGAAAGTTCTCCGTTTTTCTGCCCCGTGACGCCGAGCGATGCAGCCGATTTGCAAGCGTTGTACGCGGGCGGAATGCGCGAGCGCTAAGAGGGAAAATCGGAAAGGAGATTTTTGTCGAGGACACGCAATTACGAGAGGGGAGAGCGGCCCCTCTCGGATAAGCGAGCGCAAAAAATAACAATGGCTTCATTTCACGCGTTTCACAGTTTTACGATTCTTAAGAGAACAGGGCGCGCATCGCCTCTCTTGCTGCGTCTTTTTTCCTCCCGTCTTTTTCGTTCCTGATTTATTCCGGCTAACCCGCCATGCATAAAACCTGGATTTACGAGATTTTGTAAAATCGTGTAGTGCCTTCGTGCAACCGTAAGTGGCATTTGCTTATCTGCTCGCGGAATGTTATCAACCACCGCCTACGGGGCTACCGCGCGCTGATCGCCACGCGGATAGAGTATTTATACCGGAATGCAATTATGCGGCCCTCACAAATCTAGGGCACATCCTCGCGCAAAGGACGTATCTTTAGTATGCAGGTAACTGTTTAGAGCGTTTCGTCAGGATTATCGTGCATCGAATAAGTTCGACGGCGATGTGAGTTCGTCGTGATGGCTACGATAGCAATAGCAGATGCAACGCGGATGCATGGAAATAAGGTCGTTTCGATGATGGTGCCCGACATATCACGGGAAATGGGTAGCCGTTACGAGGCCGATTATCGGCTAGTTACGTTGAATTCTTCAGGAGCCCCGGTCCCCCTCGCGCTATCGAATGTCTGTGAAGCTTGTCCGAGAACTGCTGAAATAACAATATACCGATCTGGGTAACGAGAAACCGATAGTATCGCAGTGTGCTATGCGCGAGAGGTCGTACTAAATTCCATGGGGTTATCCCGTTACCATTCGCGATGGCGGTCCTTTATCGCAAGCTCGTCATTTTCGCGTTTCAAAGGACCTCGTCGACCGGCGTGTAACTATTCGCCTTGCTTTTTATCGCTCTTATTTCCGGCAGTATCTTACGAGCGTCACGTGTGCCTTTATCTGGATATGGTAAAGGACGGTGGGACGGATGCTTTCGAAAGCATCTGTCGCTCCCGTTATTTTCCGTTTTGGAAGATGACGCTCTACTGATTTTATTTAAATTAAATTCGCACAATTCCTGTTCTCGCGATTAATGCAATTTATACATTTATATTTAATGGATAGGAAATTGATATGCCACTGTACATTCGCTTTATTATGTGTATATTTATTCATTCGTTAGTGATTATTGATAGTTATGCCGTTAAATATTTTACGATCAATAATTATAATCCATTTCCCTTCGCATATTATGATATCAGTAAAGAATCATTTATTTATCGAGAACAAAACTGCGTCTCTAAATTTCAATCTTTTCAACAAATGCATTGCTGCATCTAATTTGAAGTGTTATTCATTCATTAGTGATTATTGATAGTTATAGTAGTGCCAAATATTTTACGGTCAATAATTCTGATCCATTTCCCTTCGCGTATTACGATACAATGAAAAATCGTTTATCTGTCGTAAAAGTAGAGTTTCTACATTTTAATCTTTCTTCAATTCAGATACATTGCTGTTTCTAATTTAAAGTGGCTCAGTCGCTGAAGTATATTATATCGCGTAGGTATGAAAGCAAAATCTGAGAATATCGCGCAACGGATGAAGTGACCTCTCCCAAGACGCTTGGGACTCGCTTGAATTCCAGTATGGGGAAGTCCGCCGGGAAATGAGCCTCGACTCTCGACCCCCACTACTTCCAATTAAAAGTTACGCTGCTGTTGAATCAGAGTTAATGAAGGAAATAGAGAAACTACACCCTGTCCCCCATCCTGGCCCTTCGCCCATCGTATCACGTTTCCGCTCATTGATTTCTTTTTTTTCTCCCCTCCCCCTTCCTCCCCCGGTCTATCTCCACTCTCTTTCTCTCTCGCTTCGTCCCGGCATTCCCTCCCTTTTCGACGGGAGAGAAATAAGAAACGAAAAGAAAACGTCTGGTAAGCGTCTGCGCGCTGCGTCGACACCGCGCAACAATCTCCGAAGTGTCGGCCATCAGATAAATAACGTAGTTCGACTTTCGCTTTCGATGAATTTTCTCTTTTTTTCTTCTCCCTTCGCAGTTGAAGTCTCCGTTATCCCGCGAAGAAAAAAACTTTTATTGCCGAGTGTACCGACCGACCACCTTCGCGACTGCCTAACTTCCAGCACCTCCTCCACGGGATTTAATAGACCGACGATAAAGCTATTAGTCTTTATTAATTTCTAATTAGAGTGTAAAAGTTTAACGCGCTGAAAGTGGCCTTAAACTTCTCGGCGAACTGTATGTGCTGTCAGTGGCTTGGTATATGGGAGGTCATTTTTTTTAAGATTACGCTCGTCGTATCCACGCGAAGTGTTAATGCGCGGGAGAAGAGGAGGATCAGTGTATATATCGGACACTGACAAATGTATTTTTAAAATACGTTTCTTTTTTTTTCCGCGGAGATATACGCGACGGATAAAAGCATTGATGGGTAATCTCAAATATTAGTTCGACTTTTCTGATATTTCTTCGCGCACAGCAGACTTTTGTTCTCCATCCACGACGCTCTCTCTCTCTCTCTCTCTCTCGACGTTCTCCCGGGTGGGAGGCGAGAGGGGGGAGGAGGGAGCTTGACTTCAACCTTTTCCACTTTCAAGGAGTACGGTTCTTTCCTCCTACATCGTCGAAAGCCTCGGCGATTCTCTATTTATTTAATACAGCTGTGCTATCTACTAGGATTCGTCCAACCTTACTCCGTTCCCCGACCAACTTAGGAGATACGGCGGCAGACAACGCCCAAGGGTACGACTAACATCCACACAGAAGGAAGTCTTTTGTCGTTGCTGCTTTCTTATTTACCTCAGTCCAATTGTACCGGTAGCCGTGCATCAAATAACGTCGCGGATATATCAGGGTACGTCTGCCTTTTGACCGACGCCAAAAAATCAAATCTCCGCCGAGTCGCGGGTTAAATTTTCACGCTACGCTGGTGCCTGCTCCTTTGTGCTAGGTCGAATCGTTGTTTGACTAGGTCGAAAATACGTATGAATATACAGCAACAGTGAGAGATACCTGCGCGAGCGATGTCTCCCCCGTGACCAGACGGGAAGAATCTTCCTGACAATGTTTGTAGACGGTAGACTGTTCGCAGCTCCTGCACGAGATGCGTTGTGATTTCTTTTTTTCTTGTTTCGTTGCAAAATGGGGAAAAAGAAGTCGCTAAAAGTGAGCTTCTGCTAAAAATGAAACTTTGTGTATCTATCAAAAAAGGATTAAGCTCTGTTTTTATTATTTGATAATAATAAAATCGTTATATTCTATAAATTTCTTTTGTCTAAGACAATATCAGTAATCAAACATTTATTCTTCTCAGATAAAAATAATTTTTTTGACTAATATTTTTGTGTACCTATGATTTTTATCTGTAGATTTTATTTATGGGTATAAATAATTAGTTTTTTTTATTAAATTAAAGGATTGATTGTTAAAGTGTTTTGCAGATGAACAATATTTGCAGATAAATATTTCTTTTCTATAGATAATAATGAATGTATAGAAATTGAGATTTTAACAAACTGTGGATTTATTTATTTTCATACAGATATTCTAAATCAATACGTCAAGAATGAGTAATGAAATTATTAAAAAAGTGATTGAGCAAATAAATCGTTATTTAGAATTTCTCGGTCGATCTCACAGGAAAATGACTGAGGTCGCGAATAAACCGAATGAATTTCACGTTTAAAAGATGGAATTTGTAGCGGAGAACTTTCGATGTACAAGTAATTCAGATGGGAGAAAAGATTGAAGCTCTTCGTGCGGTACCAACGAGATCGTTCAAAAAGAAAAAGAGATGGCAACGCGGAAAGGAGGAGGGGAGGTGGAGAAATACGGAGAGTAAAAGAAGTGAAGGATATCGGTAAACATTGTACATTCCTGGTTTTCCTTCTCTTTTCGCCGTCGCTATGCAAGGGATTATTCCATAATCCAAATACTATAAATACCAGACCAGTTTCGCTGCGCTGCAACTCATCCCCCTGGATAAGAGTCTTAAATAAATAGAGCGCGAATGTTGCTCCATGTTGTTTGCGCTGCATGAACGGGAATCTTATCTACGGGGTTTTAATACGCTTACATGTAGACACGGGAGGAAAAATGCAACGCGAGATCCTCGGGTTTAATTATTGCCTTAAGCGCACAATTGAGAGCGCTAAGTGGTGCAAGTAAATGGAACGGCTGCCGCGAGTATAAACGTGAAATCAAGGAAATTTTCAAGATAGACGGATCTCTTTCTCCATAAACCTCGCGTATCGCGGTCAATTTTCGACGATGACGAAGACGAAGATACATCTCCGCGTAACTCGATATCGGCCGTCGAATTCGCTTTTCGTTCCGTCCATTATCCGATACCGTTTCGTCGCGGCTAAAGCCGAGTCAAGTGTTCGTTTTCACTATTCCGCGTTCGTATGAGTGCTTCATAGGACGTACATCTCAACTGTATTTGCAATTTTTTTAATTGGTGTTATTGTCTCAGCTTGCAGAAATGCTTGTATTCGGTTGCATAAATATTCCTCGGCAGGATTGATTAAAAACAAGGTAAAATCGCGAGATGTTTACAGGAAAACAACGTATAAATTTCAATTCATTGCATTTTATCTTAACTCGAAATCCATTTGTAATAATATTTACGAGAAAATTTTATCCTTCTTTTATTGCGAGGAGGCGTTACGATACGTATACACGGAAATGCAGTAATTTGGCCTACTTTCACGCTGACGCTTTTTAAGACTACTACTTCCACCTGAGACACGCGAGTAGCAATTTTATGTCGCACGGATACTAAGTAATGTTTATGGGTCAGCGTGCTACTCCCATAAACGTATACAACCGTTCCTTCCGACGTGTGGGTTACCTCAGCCAAAAAAAAAAAAGAGAATCGTTCCGGAGGCAGTAAATATCCGTAAAGTATGGTCTCATATTTTGAAAGGCGGAAGAGGCCACCACTCCAACGCGCCCTGTCCTCTCGCCCTTTTCCCCCCATCTCTTTGCCTTCCGCTCTCTTCTTTTCCAAGAAGCTGGCGTTAGCAACACCCTGGCATAGACGCGCTGAGAAAGTAGCCTTTGGCTCCGAACGAATAATATAGGTTCCCGCCTACTTGTAATATACTCAATCCCGGCAGCCGCTGGTTCACGGTTTTCTACAAAGGCATCGTATTATTTAAAGCTCTTACTGCCATTCTTTGTCCACGGCATTTCCTATTCCCCGGACTGCTCTCCGGGCTTATCGCTAATAATGTATGGCACGGGCAAACAATGGCCATCAGCGCGTCGCGCTCGGGTCGAATCGGTCAGGCAGCGCCAGGCGTTCTTCTTCGTACCAAAAACGTTTATCCTCCTCCTGCCCGTCTCGCCTGCTTCTTCACCTCTTAAGCGCCCCTGCGAAGACGAAGACTCGGAGAAGCCACGTGTAACATACACGGGGAAGCTCGCGGGAATTGCGATAAATTGCGACATCGGTTGCGCCGAGATATCTCATGTTCTTGCAAACGTCTGTGGACATTTGCGATGCAACCACGGTTAGATAGGTATTGCACGTTCGATTTTGCCGATCATCCGTGTGTATCAAGGTAGACTCAGCGCTGGGTCACCAACACCGGCGCGAGGCATCCTTGCCAGTATCTGCAGCGGGCTGTAATTCGCCCAAGCTGCTGAGTACTCTCGATAATTCTGGAACGTGCGATGCATCGAATCTCCGTATGCGCGCACTAACAGGCATCTCTCTATGCAACTAGATAAACCTAGTTACACAAGCCCGGAATCTGCGGCATGCACAAATGCAACCTGCATTCGAAGCGGCCTTGGGATACGTGATTTTTATTCCGTAAGACAGTAGCGTCGGCACCGATAGAGTCGAACCGGAGGATTTTCCTGGAAAATTTATCGTTTTTAGCGACGACATTTCGCGCGGACCGCGAAGTCGCCGTCCGCGCGCAATCGATCACTGCGCAAGAAATCACTTCGGGCAATTGCACGTCCTTGGCGCAATATCGCTGCCGGAGTCGCGGAGGTGGCTCGCCACAGATATGATGCTCCCAGTTTACCTTGCGTCTGGCTCTGTACACCGTGGGTGGCGCGTGTGTACACATATCATTGAGTGTGACTCGAAATCGAAGCAGCCCCCTCGGACCGCCGGACGTGACGCAGTGATGTAACGAATCGACGAATATTTTCGGAGGCTGCCTGCCACCCGGTCTGCCGGCGGCTTCTCTCTCTCTCTCTCCTCCGCGTTATTTATATATTATTAAGGCTTATCATGGCGGATTATCTTCAGCTGATGCTACCGCTCGTAATCCGCTGCCATCAATTTTTCCCGGCTCGAAATAGCGGAGATGCGCGCAATCCCGCTGATCGTACGATGCATATGCGATGTTCCTGATAAAAAGCGGAATACTTTCGAAACCCGTTTGCTTTTATTGAGACAGACTGCGCCGCTGCGGGCGGGTTTCGGATTTTCGAGCGCCGCACGTTCGTTCGTTCCCCCCCCTCCCCGCAGCGGAGAGGGGGGGAGGGGACGGGAAAGGGAAAAAAGACCTCGACGTACAATTGACGTACCACACGAATGAATTCCGCCGAGTACCAAAAATTCGTGCTCTTGAAGCCGCGCGCGGCTATGCCCCAAAATAATGGAAACATTTATACGCGCGCGCGGAACGCGCTACGATAATATTTTCCAACTGCAAAAATATACGTACAAAACCGCGGCGTCGCGGAACGAATATATATTACATTTTTCCGCGCCGTTATAAATAGTATCGTTGCTGCATCATAATCTTATAGTTGGCTAACGTGCGCCGTTATAATTTCATCCGCGTTCACCTCGCGCGAGGAACATATGGATCGGCGAGCTTTTGTTTCCTTTGGAACGGCGAATGATTATCCGAGCGAGTTTTAATAAATGCTCCTCGTATATATTTAAACGCTTGATGCTTTCATGCCAGCGTCGCGTTACTGCTATTAGTAATTATATTAAATGCATGATAATTATCACGGAGCATTCTCGACAATATTTAATGTGACTGACAACGAAATAAACGATAAACTTTTAATAATCAAATCTCGACGACGATAAAACAATCAAATTTATTTCCATTTTTATTCCGTTGTCGCTTACGATAAATTTTTATCTTATGTAATATTTTTACATATTCTCTCAACATGACGCGAATATACGTACATACATATATGAACAAAGGGGAAAGGAAGGCAGAGTCCGAAGTATCAATTCTCTGTTATCGATATTGAATATTTGTCTCATTTGTCTCAACGTCTCTGTTCCGCGGTCATGCCAAAATAATAAAAAAAAGGAAATTTCGTTTTCTCATAAAAAAAGTTTGACTGTAAGAGACTATATGACTTTTACGGTCAATCGTCGTGGAACATCGAATTGCTTTATTTTACGAGTCACTGATATCGTATCATCCAAGGACAGAAAGAAGAGCGAGCAAGAGGTCTGCTCCCTTCCCTATGGAACTTAATCATGCTCATCTTATTTGATACAGCACTAAAGCAAAATTGTCGGAACTATTTCGATCTGCGCGACTTTTCCGAGCGGACTGATATATGCATTAATACATCCAATAAATTCCATATTGGTTACCATAATATAATATTACATGTTCTCTCGAAAAGTATTCTCTCGTTCGCGGATCCTGCCAATTCACTGTGTCGCTCTTCCATCTTAATCAGACGTAATGAATATTCACGTGTCACGGCGCATTGTGTGACGTGGAATGTAAATACTCTATATTCCATATTGATCACACGTCGCGCGAGCCTCGGGCAGGGTTTCTGAGATTCGCGCGAAATGCGGCCTCTCCCAGGCAATGACGGAGGGGGGGGGGGAGTGATCGCCCCCCAAGGCAGTAAAACCGAATTCGCAGAAGCCGATAGGATTTCACGGACTTTCCATCGGCGCTATGATAACCGTGTTGGCTACCTTCTGCACCATCTAACGGTACATCCCGGGCACCAGGAACGGCGGGCAGGCGGAGAAAATCCAATTGGCAAATTCCTGAGCGTCACTGGACCGCGAAATGGGGTGGCGGGCGCGGCCGCTGCTACTTCCATCTCTCGGGATAGCGATTGTGACGACGGTGGCAGTGGTGGTAGTGGTGGTGGTGGTGGTGGTGGTGCGAGATGCGAGAGAAGGGCTTATAAATTGCATACGATAACGCTATCCCAAAACTCCACCGTCCACGTGTCCAGCCAAGATTGCACTTCGACCCTCCCAATTGATTTATTTAATGTCGCGGTTTGCCCCCGTCGAGGAAAGAGGGGGAGGAAAAAATGAAGTGGCCGATAGACCGGGGAAGATTTTCTCGAACGCATGATTTTCCGTTTTAACGGAAAGGATATGCGGTTACGGTGAAATAACATATAATTTCGATATTAGAAAAGATTCAATACGTATATCTTTTATATCGGAACATACATCAATGCCTTTTCTTATGGCACAGCTTTATCGATATCACACGAATTAATGAGATTATCACACGTATCGTTGAATGTTAATTCACCGGCGATAGAAAAACTTGGATTATTTCTGTCACGTCGTGTTTTATTTGCAACATGGTAAGGTTTCCGGAGCCATTGTATCTTGCCGCGAGATGAAATTTGGCACGCTCTACGAATCTCCCCCTTCAAGTCAGCTAGGTGTCGACGAGGCTGTGTTGGTTCCGAAGGAAATATCAAGTGGCAGCAAGATGGCGAGGGAGAAGCATCCGCGTCGTGGATTGGGCTGGAGAGCTTGCCCGCGCCGGGTCCATCTGGAACGGGCTTAAGAGTAACCTGCCGGACAGATTGGAGTTTCTTGGCCCCTTACCAAAGAAGAAAAGCGGAGAGTGGCGGCGGGCGGGTAGTGTAGCAGTTGCCGCCGATGTCGGTGATAGTGCTGGGATGTGCTGGTAGAAGACGGGTGGAAAGGAAGTGAGTGAGAGGGGGCAGAGGGGGAGGAGAATTGATAGTCGAGCGTGG
>VBVQ01002223.1:0-26668 GCA_011636635.1 Tetramorium simillimum | reverse complement strand
GGGGGGGGGGGGGGTTTCTCGCGCGATCGACATTACTCAATATTATACCGCATTTCGAAAAGTGTTGGTAACAACATTACGGATCGCGCGAGAATAATATCGATGTATCGATGTATTATTACGAAAGACAATTTTTTTTTAATATCATATTTCTCCTTTTCTCTCTCACTCTCTCCCCGCTTGTTTTACCGCTCGGTAATTAAGAACGCGGCTGCTACGCAGTTGACGATCGCGGGAGAAGCCGCGGATTTATTTTAGAGTTCATTTCGTAGCGTTGTCGGAACGCGGGCGCACGGAGGATGAGTCACGGTGGCATTGTTCGGCCGGACGAGGAGATACAACGCGAATCATTTCCTGCCGTATCCCTAGCTGGCCGCCTTCACGTTCACGCGCGACGCGCGCGTATGCGTCCGTCGCGCGCGTCGGTGTATGTGGAACGACGCGCAACGCATCTCACGCTCGAGTGCATGCGGCGTGCACCCGTCTAGCGTCTGACGCGTGCACGCGACGCGTTTTCTGCAAACTGTTTTACGTTTCGTAGATGATGTCAGCCGCTTGTCTAGCTGTAGCTACAACTCGCTCCATTGTAGCCGCAATCCTTGTTTCACGCTTCATGTATCCGCGCGCGATGTTCTCTCTCGCGACGGTAGAACCGTCGACGTGGTCTTTTAAAAATAATCTGAATTTTTTCCCACCGTTGATTTCAATAGCCCTTACGTACGACGCGGGTTATTTTTGCAGACTGCGCGGCAGGTACTCCGCTACGTTTCTTTATAGAATCGTGGAAGATACATTTTTCAAGTTACGTCTACTTGGTAGGAAGCGTTATCGTGAGAAACTCTCCGCGCGCTATCAACACGAGTCCGATGGACGTGTCAACGATACTTATTTCCTCAGCACGGTAGCACGATTGAAATAAGATCACGAGACGGGATCGTTAAATGCGCTGCGGATGTTTTAGAAGTTCGCGCTAACAGATGCGCGCCAATTCGCGACCGGTATCACCGACTGAATATATTCCGCGATCACGCTCGATCGCGGCGAAACGAGTCTCTCGCATGAATCTCGCATGAATCTCGTATGAATCTCTCCGCGCCGTTTCCGCATCCGCCTATCGGAAGGCAGGTGGCCCTCGCGCACGCTAATTTGTGGACTGGGAAACGGCGTTAGGATTCTAACTGAATTCCCGCACCGCCGATATAGTATATCACTCCACGAGATTCGCTCATCCAGATCTGATGTATCTCTCGCGCGAGAGGGATCTCGTCCCTCTCGCGCGAGAGAGGGAGAGAGCGAGCGAGCGAGCGCCGGGGCGTCTCAATTCTATCAATTCAATTATATTGAGGAAGCAATCGGCTCGCGATAACGGGCCGGTGCTAACGAATCGCTTCCTCCGTCGGCGATCATCGTCCGCGTTCAACATTAATGCCGCGACTGCGCGCGGGGCTGTCCCCGCGCGTACCGCTCAATTTGTTCCCCGCGCCGGTATGCTCGTACGCCCGTAACGAACGCGCGCGCCAATGTTCACGAATACTTTTGTAAACTCGCGTAACGAGCGTACGCCGGGTGCTCGAAACATCGGTATCGGGCGTGTATCGGCACGCCGCGGGTATCTATCATCGCCGGCCCGAACTGGCACGCTCCATTACTTCTGCTCGCGAAAAATCGGGAACGCTTCCGGCCGGCGCGGCGGCGACTCCGAACCCGACCGAGATCGACGACGTGTCTAGGGTCGGGAGAGAAGGGAAAAAAAAAAGAAGAAGGGTTGCATTCCGGATGGGAGAGTTATCTCGATAACTCTTGTTGATCTTTTCTACCAATATGTTCAATTGGCCGAGCGCCGTCCGTAATTTAATTAGCTAGCCGGATGATCGATCGTTTATAAGGCGGATTAAGCGCGGTCGGAGGTGAGCCCGTGGTTAAAATCCGAGCCGTATCCATTGTGCGGACCGGTTTTCGCTGCGGTAATGATCGGACTCGCTTTTTCTTCACGTTGTCGTCGGGCCCGAGCAAGGATCATTAGACACGACGTCCGTAATGATTGCATAACGTTATGCGTTACGTATATGCAAGAGTGGCAGGTTATCCTTATGGCTACCGACATAACGAGCATAACAAACGTATTTCCGTCCTTCTCTCCTTCCATTCACTCACTTATTGCCCGTCGAATTCGATCGGAGTTCATCCCACCTTGCGCGCAACGTTCGAAGGAGGTTACAAAAATGTTGCGGCATTGCAAAAATTGAAATTTTACAACACAGAAGCGTTCACATTAATGTCAGTTTGTAAGTATCGCGAATGAAAACAGGCAGCCGCGAGATTCGCTCGGCAAACAAACATGTTAGAAATTGGAACTAATGAGAGCAATCTATTGGAGTCCCCGGGAAAAGAAACGAGTACCATAGGAAATATATTTATAGCAAATGGATCGATAATTCCAGTTTCCCTGTACAAGTGCAAGAAGAGCAAAGGTGCGGATGATAGGAATTCTCTATTTCTTTTCATCGATCCATTTGTGCGCAACGGTTTTATCACTTTCTGGCGTGCCAGTTTCTTCTCCTTTTACATATATCGACAAATATTACGAAGATTCAGAGCGGGCAAATAGAGTAACGGGAATGAAGAAAAAGAGAGAGAGAGAGAGATGTGTTATCGAGAGGTCGTGCTGCTTGCTAACAATCATGTGAGCGTTGGATTTTATAACGCACATCAATGTCACTTTTCCATCAAAAAAAGACCATCTGCTCCTTTTTCCCGAAATACTGGCTTGAATCGATACTATTAAAATTTCTTATTACGTATGACAAGTAAATTTATAGCCATCAATATGTCAATCTACAGTGTTTCTACATCAGACATACTAAGACGCATATTACCTTCCTGGATAATCGGATAAATACCGCTCGAGAATCTTGGATACTGCCCTCACCGATGTTTCCCTTTCATTACCTTCCGGTATCGACATCGCAGCAAATCGCAGTTATGCAAAGAAAGGGGAGTAAGGCGGATAGAGAGAGTGAGAAGGACAGAGAAACCTGCGAAGGGACTCGGCGGAAAGTCGAAGTAAGGGCCCCCCACGAGCCACGAGCGGGCCCGGCTCTCCGTGTGGTCCTCCGCTACGCCTTGCGGCGACCTCATCCCTTCTGTACTCATCCTCCCTCTCCTACTCCCTCATCCACCTCCTCCTCTTCTTCTTCTTCTTCTCGCCGGCGCTCTCTCCTCTCCTCGACGGGCATAAATCTCGGTAGGTTGCATTTATACTTAATGTTGCCAATATCCCGCTTGATCCCCTCTGCCTATTCCCTGCCTTCTCTCGCTCTCCCCCGTGCCTTCTCTTTACTCTCTTTATTAGCCGAGAGACCCACCACCCGGCAGGACCGAGCGCCGCGGTACGACACGCCGCACTTCGCTGGTTCACCCGGTCAACCCCGGCCGCGGCCGGGGCGAATTTATCGTTCCCTCGGTAATGGATAGCCACGACGCCGTACGTCATCGGCGTCTCTCTCGTGTAAGGAGTTAGGCCGCAGCAGCGTTAAGAATCCTCGGGAATCAAGCGCAGAGATCGCGGCCGGATAGAGCTCGCGCTGTGTGTCCGCCGTATCGTTCGAGATATCTGTCATGCGATTATATTGCAGGGAATGGCGTAGCTCGTCGCTGTTTAGATACTTCAGGCACGTTTAAGGTGTTCGCGTAGCCATCTCGTGCCCTCACTTCCCCCTTGCGAATATAAATATTTTCCACATAGACGTAAGTGTGAAATAAAATAACTCAACCATAAGTATCTGAAATTATCAAACTTGTTTGGAGATCTCCGAGATCCAAACGCAACGTCATTCCGATTGATTGATACGTTTCGCGAGCATAAGCCGAAACGCGTCTGCTATCCAACTGAGATTGATCGACTTAGCGCGCGTCAAATTAAATCGATGTGATTTCTAGGAAAAAAGATCCAGGCAATCTTTGTGTAAACTTAATGCCATTATAATAATGGATGGCTGTATATTGTAAATTATGTGTGATGTAAATTATTGTATTCCTGTCGAAAACAAAGAGAAAAATATGGGCACTTTTATCATTTGAACTGTAAAATGTAAGAGATATTTCAAATTATTCAAAATAAAGAGCAAATTATAAACATTATAACGCTCTTTAAAATGGTCTTGAAACTCGACAGCATCGAGCTTGATAATCTGGTGGCACAATCTGGCATGACGAGCGAAAAGGAGTGCAATTGTATTATTACGTCATTGTTTCGCGGCACGAATCTCTTCCTCATCATCCCCTTCTTGCGTGCCCGGCCGGGCAATAGGATTGAACGTGCCGAGCCGAAGCAACTCGGTTCTCGAACTATCTCGCAAACTGGTTGCCGCGGTTCCTGGTCCAGAAATAGCGTTCGCCAGGCGCACCTGCGCTCGATGACGCGAATATACCGTTCCCGTTTCTCTTCCCGTGCCCAATCGGGATACTTTATTTTCCCTCGGTCGAATGATAGAGTGCGCAATGGCTCG
This sequence comes from Tetramorium simillimum, assembly GCA_011636635.1. Taxonomy (NCBI): domain Eukaryota; kingdom Metazoa; phylum Arthropoda; class Insecta; order Hymenoptera; family Formicidae; genus Tetramorium; species Tetramorium simillimum. The sequence goes on along the minus strand of VBVQ01002223.1, from coordinate 22,160 downwards.
CGATGCGCGTTTATCGGCCGGTTCGATTGGTGATAATGAAGTGCGCCGTAAATCATGTATGCACGGGACGGAAACCTTCCCCCGCCCGTGCGATTATTGAGACGTTATACCCGTGGAGGTATACGGGGCTTACTTAAGGTAGTTACGGCGAGATCGACGTAATAACCGAGATCGGCGCCTATTAAGAACATACACGTTTATCATATTTTTTTTTTCGCTTCGATTATACGTGCCGCTATTAATCGTCCCGTCGCTTAAGTATACATTGCTTTTTCGCCGAAAAAACTTTTTCCATTCGAATTGACGGCCGCGGGGAGTTTATGAAGGCTTCAAGGGACTCCTCATTGAGCACCGAGAGAGAGGGTGATTCCTACATGTGTCGGGAGAGGGAAACGGGATCGGGGGTGTATCGTGCGCTCGCTATCTACGAGCTCGCCAGAGCCGTTTTTCTGTCAATCTCCGCGTGATCCCTGTAATTTCCTGTCTAGAAAACCACGCCGTGGCTTTAATGCTCCATTGTCTCAGCCCACCCTCCCCCTCGCTGCATGTCGACTGGAGACCGTACTACTCCCACTATTTTAACTATGAACAGAGGTTCTCATCGTGCAGCAAGATAAAAAGGAAAATCGGCACGTTTGCAGATTGAAACCGACAGTACTTGTTTAGATAATTTTACTTATTTTCTTACTTAATTGAAAAATACTGTCTTAGCTATTAATCCCAAATAATTCCAATTTCTCTACACATGTCAGAGTATTCCAGCGGTTTAGTCTCTGCATTGACAATAATTTAATCGTGAAACGGCATATTCATCGTCTATAGATTGTTAAGATCCATAGGTTGTTAAGGAAGTTAAGCGTACGTTAAGTTACGTTCAGCAAACGTAATTTCGTCGGAGGAAAACGAGCTTTGCTTCTCTCGTGATTCTTAATACTGCGCGCAATCTCCTTTCCGGGAAGCATTTTACGACGACGCTCGGGATACAAAAGTCGGCGCTGCGTAATGGATCTTTGGGACGGCGGGGATAAAGGGGATGCCCGCGAGGAAGTATCTAAAAAGCACAAGCCACCACCGAAGTTGTTGCTCGGAGTGGAATACCCGCCCGCCGCCCCGCGGCCACGGAGAAAATTTATCTCGCCCGTATTGCGCGTCGCAGGTAATTAATACCGCGCGAACAATAGTCGCGAAAAACGGCGAACGTGCTAGATCTCGCATTGTTTGCCAAGACAGCACAGCGCTGCTACGTATACACGTGTGTATGTGTATGCGTACGTGCGTGCGTGCGTGCGTGCGACGGGGTTGCGTTCAAACGGAGACAAAGTGGTCGGTGCGAAGCGCGCGCGGTTAAGCGGGGGGCCTCGGGCCTCAGAAGAGGGTCGCGTCGCGGAGGCGGGCACGGTGAAGGGGAGGCATTGTGATGCGCCCGGAGATCGGTCACACGATAGACCCGGTCAAGGACGTGCTCCGTGTCGAGTTCCCAAGCGAGAGCAACACACTCTCCCGCGTGCACGCACGTGTGTGCCCCCCCCCTCCCCCCTTGCACGCCTGCCCCCGTGGTCCCCTTTCTCCGCCGTCTCGCTTTTCCGTCACCGTTCGCGCGAATATAATAGCGCAGCGTTCTTATTTATGACTATTAGCGCTTTTGTTAGCCGGTAATTTCATCGGCTCGGCTAAATTAGATCGGCGAGGTAATGAAAAGTGAAATGGATGATTAACCGTTTGCCTTCGCGTAATCGTCACTTACGTGTTTCATAAGAACAGCGGCGGTACCATTATAGCGGCATTGTATGCGAAACGCGTGCTGATGCAGTCAGGAAACGCTGCGCCGAAGTAATTGCGAAATGAAATTGTGCTGATCGTAGATCGCGGGAGGTGTCTATTGTTTTTGAAGATGCGGGTCAACTAAAACGCTTTCAGTTTCTATCCTGTTCTCGCAGCGTCCCAATGTTAAAATTAACACGGAGACGGAAATAGAATAAATGTTTGTATAATTCTTATGTATAATAAGGATAGTACATAATAATAAAAATCTCTTGTATAATATTATTGGGCTGTGGTAAAATTATTGATTGCAATTTTCAATTATTAACGCGATCGGTCAGGTGCGATAGCGAAAGCGTGACTGGCCATTCGTATCGACTTCGGCCGGGCGCGCGTGTTTCGCTAAATCCACGAGATCCTATCACCATCGACGTCCAGTAAATCGGTGTCATTCGCATCGTGGCTGCCATTCGTGCCGGTTAACGCAATTAGACGGCTGGTACGGTGGTAGCACGCGCTCCGCAAACCATACTCGCGGTTAGGGCAGACGTATTATACACTTTCGCCACACAGTGTGCACAATTCATCATGCCTCTCCTTTTCTTCTCTCCTTCTAAGCCTCAGTGACAGTTCTTAATACCGCTCTAATGATCAGAACATTATCCGCATAGATGCCTCGAATAGTTAATTAAATAAATTTTTATTTCCATAAAAATTCTAACATATCTTCGCATATAATAAAACAAAGAGTTTTTTTTCCCCCAAAAATGGATCACGCCAAATTGTCTGAATGCCGGCGCAACTTTGTTGCAACGAAAGCTGCCGGCGAACGGCTTCCGGAAGTGCCGCATTCGGCGATCGGCGAGGTCGACCGTCGTCGGACGAGTCGGTCGCAGGTGTACAGGTGCGTCCTCCTTGGCGGTTGTACCTTCGGCCGGTTCCCCACGGCCTGCACTGCGCCGCCGTGGCGGGTCGATCTGACCTCTCGCTTCCTGCAATTTGGCGTTCTTGAAAATCAATGTGGGCAGAGCTATCTCGCGGTTCCCATCGCGGCAGCGGCGGCTCTTCAGTTTGGTTCAGTCCTCACCTCGCTCCCCGCTTCCCCCCCTTCGCCTGAGAAACTGTAAAACGAGGAGCGACGAGAGGAAATCGACGGTGTTGCACCACGCTTAATGTCCCTTTTGTTTAAGACCATAACGCGGGACCTTCGTCCGCACTTCTTTAGCAGCCGCGGAAGAAAATACGGCCTGCGATCTCGTGACACGGTTAGAACACGCAAATCCGGCGTAAATCTAGCACGTTGAAACGCGAAACGTGGAAGCTCTATCGAGTTACAAATTATTGGTTTTGCGAATCGCGTGAAATTGATCGCTGGCTCTCAGACGGCGTTGCACGCTTTGATTTCGCATCGTCGAGACATCGTCACTTCCTTTTTCGAGCGTGAACGGTATAAACAATTGCGAAAAAGCGACGCGCAATTGTGTGCTTCTCCTTGGGAATGTCTTGTGAAATCGATGTCGCGCGATAACGCCCGAGATAAAGTTGCGCATACGTGTTTATTATATGATGATTGCGGCGTGATTATTCTCTATTACTCATGCCTAAGTTAGCGCGAGGTGCGCGTGCGAGGGAAAATCATTCGACTCATGAGAAAGTGTATATTGCATATTGTTCTTAATCCTCCACGAGTATCTATTAATCTCCCAATTTTATATTAAAATTTAATTATCGATAATATTAAAATTTAATTTATACACTTAAAGATATTTAAAGATATTTAATAGTTATTTTTCTAATTTCCTCCTCGTTGAAACTGCCGCTTTGATTGGTAAAAAAGAAACTGAAAAGTTTTAATAGAATTCGGTGTGCCAAAAAAAAAAAAGCACGAAGGGCCGCGCACACGTTTTTGATCGACATCCGGCCGGGATTGCATCCGTGATTTCCAGAGGCCATTGTTTCGATATTGAACAACCCGCAAAGGATAAATCGAAGTCGATGTTGCATCTCCCTCCCGACCAATAAATCCGTTCACCGGCTTACGCAACAAGTGCATGTCGTTTTTGCAGCGAAATTTCCATTTCTTTTGCCACGACGAATCATTCAGCGCGAAATCTACCAGATAATTATATTTAAAAAAATGGCGAAATAAATAAATTTTTTTTAAACTTCTCTAAACTCACATTATTTGTATCAATGAAACATTTAGAATTAAAGCAAGGATACTATTCTCAGAAAAATTAGAATAAAATTTTAGTTGCGGGATGGGCTGTCGTCGCGCCGAGATATTAATACGTTCGCGCTTGCTGTCCGCTATAATCGCAAACCACGGCAGAAATTCACTTTCTTTCTGGGTTACTCGGAGCGAAGCTCAATTCAATGCGGCGCGCGGTGAAACAATCCAGCGAGCAAAGCGTACTGCTTTCTGATACTCGCGCACATGCATGTTTGCTCGCGCTGGTAGCGAGCAAAGCGGAGTCGTCGACGGGAACAATGGGGGCCGCGGGAGCGCAGACAAGGACGATCCCACGTCGCCTCGTTGCGCTGCTATGTTCCCCGAGTTCCCCGCGATAGATGCGTTTCAGATGCGAGCCGATTTCATTACGGTCTTCCTCCCCGGCCTGAACTCGCTCACTGGCCTATCTTTCAGGCTCGATCACGCACCGTGGGAGAGGTTGAGGTGCCGCGTTGCGGCTTGAGACATCGTGAGCGAGTTGCGAAAGAAGGCATCTTGACACGATTTTCAATAACGAATATCCAATTTTAAGTGCAAGTGCTTCATCTCGCCAGATTCGCGTAGCGCTGTATTTTTACTTTCAATTAGAAATGTACCGCTCGCGTATCTCAAGAGGCAACTACGTGTGCCGTTTGATGCGATGCGATATGTGAAATTCGCGCTCTCCTACAAGTTGAACGTAAAGCGTTAGCATTATGTCGCTGTACACGCAAGTTTAAGGACGTGCCTTGCAACGAGGCGCATGTATCCGCCCAGAGTTCGCATCGGTTAGATTGTAAAACGAAGAAGGAAGTAATGGCGATATTGCGGGTCGATTCGCGATAACCCGCGCGCGCATGCGAGATACATATAATACCGCCGAGTTACGATACCGCGTGTGTGTGAGTACGGGCCCACGGTATTGCACCGTTTCGACTCGATCTCTCACGGAGTACCTGTTTACACTGATACCATTTGCCGAGCCTTGAAATCGTCGTTTTGCCGCCGATCGCGAAACGCCTTTTCTCATGCGCAGCAACAGTACTGCCGTCCCATAAAACTATTATGCTAATGACTGTGTTAATAAGTGAAGTCAGCGTCTACTACATAGTATTCGAGGGCAAACCTATTAAGTACATACAAACACCAAACATCAGACGTACGAACATTAATGTTTAACATTAATGTTCTTTTTAATTCGATAGTAATCGTCAAGCTGAAATATTTATATGGATAAAATAATGATTGGCTTAATTAGCGGCTTAGGCACATCAATGATTACCCTGAATTCTCAACGCTGTTAATTGCAATAATTATTTGCTTCCGTAATCGGTTAATAATCCGAAACAATTCGAAGAATGTGAAACGTACATTTTATGTTTATTGCAATCAGGCAATGAGATCAGTAATAGTCACGATAAATTCAACTTTCGATGTTACGAGTACCGTTAAATTAAGCGCGATATGGTAGCCGTGTGCAAAGAATCGCGGGCTATCAAGCTTCCAGATTGATGAAGAAGCTAAATTAAGGGTCAGGGGGCATTACGCCCACGCGGGGCGCCGCCAAACCAGTTTGTAGATTCCGAGTTTAGATTTCTCGTCTCACGCATTTCCTGGCGCACGTAATGATGCTATAATGACGCTCGTTAACGCTGGCGTTTTCGGGTAGCGATCGTCGATTTTCATCCCGCGTCGGGCGCACTCCGCGCGTTTTATTTCCTGCGGGTACTTGATCGCATGGTTTTACGTCGATCTTGCTGACGCCAGACGCCTCATGTCATTAGTCCAGTAGCCTGAAAAGAGCACCGCGACTTTTTCCCGCCTGTACGCCTGTACGCTGACCGCTGCTCGTGCCTCGTAATCCCAGCCGAGCATCGCAAAAAGCAAATGAATTCAACGCGTAACGACATAACGACAACGTCCTCCGCTAATGGGAAATTCTATATACGCGAAGCGCCTCAATCTCGCACCAGCATTGACGCTGAAAGCCTTCAGGATTGAAACGACACGTGGATGAATGAATGAATCGGACGACTCGCGCGATTGGCGCGACAACGTTTTTCTCACTAATATATTACATGTCAATCAACTATGATTCTGAAAGTGTTACAACATTTATATTTACGTTTGTAAAATCCGATAACAATCTCTCTAATTCTATTAACATATCGATACACATGTACATAAAAATGATGTCTATTTTTCATACAAATATTATTCACGTGTACCCAGTGTCGAAATGTTAATTACGGACGAAAACGCGGATCGTTCCCGCGCGCAGCTTCGCGCTGCCTTGCGCCAAGAGGCACGATAAACTTCTCATTCACAACAACGGGCGACAGGAACGAATCCACGTGTCTGTGGCCGCCCGTAGCTCTCGTCTCGCCTCTTACAGCGCTGCTGATCCGAGAAACGATTTCTCGGTCTGCGGAGCCGGCACGCGGACCAGAGAGCCATACGGCCGGTCGCCGATCGGACTGCACGACTTTGCGCCGCGCGCGCGCTCTCTCGCTTGCATCTCATTCCGAATAAATTATCGTTCATACGTTGACTGTCGGCGTACCGTGCCCGGCTCCGACGGTTACGGGAGTCAGTCAAAGTGCAACCGTGGCCCGCCCAATGAGACGGAAGCCGGCCGGCTTCCGTGTGTTTCGTGACCACGTCGAGAATAGGAGTTTCACTCGCGTTCAGGGAAACCAGCTACATAAGTATGTAGTTTGGAAAGAAGACGATCTAAACACAGCGACTATTCTGTACTGGCACTTAAAAGCGATTAGGAAAGAGAGAGAGAGAGAGAGAGAGAATTAAAGTTCCTGAATATAGTTAAGAAAGTAAAATTCCAAAATTGCCTATAGAGTTAAACGTTCAAGTCAGAGATGATGCCGCATGAAAGTACACGCGTTCAAACCGCGCGCTACAACGAGTGTTTGCGCACGCTTTTGACTCCAATCGACCGGCAATTGCGCGCGGGGCGGATCTATTGAAGCTTCCTCTTCTTCTCCGGCTTCTTCCTCGTCCCGATAAAGAAGCGAGACGCGGCGAATGGCGGCGAGGGGACGCGCGGTGTTTTCACTGTGTATTTACGGAAATTATGGAGCCCGCGGGCTGCTACTTTTCTGCCGACAGTGATTCGTATACTGCTGCAGCCGCCGGGGGAACGATTACAGCTCTCTTGCACTTCTAAGAACCGTTGTCCCTAAGGTCCCGAGACCTTCACGAGTTGTTGCTGCTTCTTATCGCGAACCTCGGGCTACACCTTCCTGGACTGTGGACTTCCTCAAAACGCGATGTTGCAGCGCGAACAATTAGATGGAGAACGATCGTTCAGTACGATAATCCTCGCAAGACACTCTTCGCGATATTTCATCTCATAATTCATCGCGACGGACGTCTTGGCGCTTCGTAGACCTTTGCTATTCATATTTACGCAACATTACGACGACTGTCGCTTGGGGGACGCAAAGCAATTAAAAAGAATATATTCAAAGTTGCAAACATAATGATTAATTTTGAGTCTGCGAATTTTGATAACTTTCATCGCGTTATTTCGTTCGTGAGAGGGAAATGAAATTTAGGTCAAAGCTTGTTAGTCTGACGATCTATTGGACTTACTATGCCAATTGTTATGATTATCTAAAATTGATCGTTTACTGTATTAAAGTGATTTCCATTTTGTGACGCAAGTCACATGTTGTTACACGTACAATGTGTATTTCTATACTATAATCGTAAAGCAAATTGGGAATTGAGTGCATCGGATACTTTAATAAACGACTGTATAATGATTCTTAAATGAGCACACACACACAGTCAAATCAATCGAGAGATTCAGAATTGTTAAAGTGAAAATGCGATCCGCATTATGAGTACCTCATTAAGCTAATTAATAGTTAAATTATACTCTGTCTTTGTCTTATCTTCAAATTAGACAAGTGTGATCAATCAGACGTATGGTTTAATTATTAGTTAGCAAGTTAGCTTATTGAGAAGTTGGAAAAACCGGCCCTAAGAGAATCCATTCTATTATATAAATATATTTTAATTAATTCATTTTTTCTTCTTCCGAGACCGTTTATGTCAGAGATCTGTCATCATTCCATATTCGACGAAGGCTATCTTCGATCACGTAAGATTAAAGTAAAACATCACAATATACGAGAGTCGGTGACATATGTCGCGACATTTTCCGAAATTTTTCGTACTCGTTTGATGCGGAAGTCTCAACACGGAAGGTGAATCGAGATGTGACGCGAATTTGCCCAAGACCGTAATAACCGCGTGTACGTGTAATGCGAACCAACACCCTCGTGTTATCTCGGATCTCCGCGAATAGGATAACAAATAAACACTGCCGGGAATACAGCGACGTGTTCTCTTTTCCCTCCTCTCTGCCTGCAGCCACGCAACGTGACCTTCGAGGTGATGCACGAGCTCCCGATTGCAACGCGTCGGTCGATCTTGCAGAATCAGCGGCGATCTCGACCAATTTCGCTTTGTTGCCATAAACCGCGGCTGAATTACACGTGCACTCGCACAGATATTAATTAACCGTACCGTTACGAGACGGCCGCGCATGATTCTGACGGGCGACAAGCAAATCCGGTAATGGCGATTATTAAAAGTTGTATCTCGTATAGCTGATCGCGTTTGTGAATACGCTCGCGTACGCATTCCTGCGCACGTAAGGGAGGCATTGCGGAAGCGCGTCAATTGCCGATTCGTTATCGCGCAGACAGAACTCGATCGCCCGAAACACCATCGGAGATCATCGTCGAAGGAGGATCAGAGATCAAGCGCGGTTGGAATTTCAGAGCGACCGGCCGGGGGAACGATAAGGCAGAGATTGCATATCTCGTGCACGGTCCCCCGGCAACCAGACTCTAGAAACGGGAACGGGCCGCATCCGCTACGTAAAGGCGCGGCAGGCATAACAGCCGGCCTTAAAGCCCGGAAGAAGGTTCGTCGGAATCGAGCGCTTAACATCGTCGATAATAAAATTGCACGGGCGCCATATCGGCGCGTAGTATTATAGATTGCGTAATACGCGTACGCCGGTCTGTACATACATACATATACTACTGGGCGCATCAGTTTTATTAAGATCTCCGTCAAAGCATTGGTCAAGATCCTTCGGAAAAATTCGAAATAATTTTCAAGCGAGTCAAAACGCTATCAAAGCCATTGAACATAACGGAATAATTTCTTCTTTTAAATATTATAATTTTAAATATTTTTTTAGATATTGTTTAATTGTTTAAAACCTCTTTTGATTCTTAAAGATTTTTGACGATATTTATCGTCATTTTAAATTATTTAAATCGTGAATTAGAATTCTGTGATCCCTCTAGATGCATCTTCGTATTATCCAAATTAATAACCGGGCTTACTCCGTGCCTCATTAAGTGCCGTTTATATAATCATCTACTTTCGCCATCGCGTGTTCTGCCCGCTTCACTTTGTATCGATCGCCGATACAAGGTATCGGCCTCTTCGGTAGACCGGATTCCTTGACGGGGCAGAGCTAAGCAAATTACGCTCGGCAGGATCCAAGAGAAATGCCAAATTGTAGCTCGCAGGCAGCCCTGACCTGGGCTAACCGGTAGTCGACTGACTCGTTCTCTTTTCCCCTCTCTCTACCGATCTCTTCTTCGGGAGGAATACACCTGCATCAGCGGACCCGCTCGTAAAAAGAAGAACAATGAGCGTTACACTTTCGCTGAGGCATGAGACTAATGTAGATCATTACAAATAATTTGGACTCCTTTCAGAAATTTATAGCTTCACTTTTACAACGTGTAATCTATGTAACGAGCATTTATTTTATACATACGTTTTATCTCATTAAATTTTCATCTTTTATGAAGACGATTCAAGTTACTGTAAATTCCTCCGCAAACGCAATTAGTAGAGCAAAAACGAGCGATCAAGGCTGAAATAAACTTGCGTCGGAAAAAAAGTCGATCATCAATCCGTCTTGGAATATTTCCGACGGCGGACGATCGCGCGTATCTAGACGCTGGCGGAATTTTCCCCGGATCTGAAGCGGAGTCTGCACCGGTCCCGCTTAAGAGGTCAGCCGTATCCTATATTCCTCACGGGCCCTGCACGTCTCTGTCCCCCGGGGCAAGGACGCCCACAGTTCCCTCACCTCTGCCGACATCTGCTCGGTCGCTGGTCGCTGCTCCTGCCACCGCAGCGACTCGTGCAGGCCAGCGGCATCGGCATCATGTACCGGCAGCACTGCCTATTGCTCTTTCTCTCTCTCTCCTTCTCTTTCTCTCTGTCTCTTTCTCTCGCTATCTATCTCTCTGCATCTTTCTCTTTCTCTCTTCCCGAAGAATTCGCGCATTCCGCTATCCACGCGGCATTACCAACAACAAGAGCACCGCGATCGACGACTAATGCTACCTACGCGCTCTCCACCTCGTGTCCTGCTCCCCCCTGCCCGCTCGTTGTTTCCCGCTCTACTCGCGCGTTGCACGCACGCCACATCTCTTCCTCTCTATCAGACCCGCGCGCACCGCGCGCACTGGGAATTACGAGAGTAACGCGATATGCCTGTATACCCCGTGCGGGTGTGCAAAAAGACGTGGCAGAAACGTATCAGCGACGCTTCGCGAGCCGCGGGGTACAACTGCTGGCGCGGTAAGGTCATCCGCCGCCCTCGCGTTTCGCTATAATACACAGCACTTATTTGCCTTTGGAAAAGGATTCGATGGGGATTTATGCTCGCATTTTTACGCGCGTTCGATTTCGAATAGGTAGAGGTATACGAAACCTTGCGGACGTTAATAAGAAGAGGTAGAAGCATCAACAACGCGCTTTAAGGGCGTGTTCTCCAGCAGGGTCATTCAGGATCGGTCAGAAGCGGAAAACCAAATCGTTGGCTTTTTGTCCGGCAATATTCATTGACCGGCAAGTTGTAGATTAAGTAATTTTATCCGTATGCAGGTACACGCTCTCCGGCATCTATCTAAGAATACATGTATATATAAAAGATTAATGACTTTACTTGTGAAGTATATGTAATACATATCCATCGTTAAAGCACATGTAATGCGTGATGTTTCTTAGAGCACTGCAAAATCAAATATAACTAGTTATTTTATCAAATGTGAAATAAAAAATGTCTTAGAAAATACACATAATGACTTAGCAATAAAAAGCAACAATTATGTTACGCAATAAGTATTACATCATTTGTCGAAATTTGAAATTTCTTTCTTGAAAAAAAAATTAAAAACATTCGCTATATTTAAATTATTATATAATGAAAAATTAATTAAAAAACAGCTAATTAAAATTTATACATATATTTGCGACATACAACCTAAATATTTTGATGCGAAAACTGATCGATGTGTTTCTGATTTGAAATTAATTATGCAACAGTGAGTAAACGATTATTTTGCAGAACAATGGTTGAATTTATGCACGCTGCGCGAATCTAGATGTTCCGTTGACCTCTCCTCTCTCGCTCGAATCGGTCTCGCAGTGATGCATGTGTAGGCCGGACACTCGGGAAATTATGCGGATAACGCGATGTATCCGCATTTCTTTTATTGTTAGGAAATAAAGTACCATCGTGATTCACACCGATGTGTCTTCTTGACGTGGCCGATAACTAACGCCTCCAATTGTTTTAATCTTACGTAAATCCACGAGTTGCGATGGCGATATTACATGACGATTTCGATCTTGTAAGAGGATTCATGTAATAGAAGCTGAAGCGTCGAAAATAAATGATCGTAAAACAAGATGCCGTTATCGAATTTCTTGGTTGATCGCCTCCGTAATTGGGATATTTTAATTTATCGCCAGAGAGATTACGTAGTAATAATATTCGGTGGTAAGCAATTGCTTAAGCAGCGGTGCGATATATTCACGACGGCTACTCTAAAATTGCGGATAAACGTGACTGAAATTAGCTCACGTATTAACCCGACCTGTGTTGGCTATTTGTAATTGATACACGTATGTCTTGAAGAGGTAGGTAGACTTCCATTTTAATTGCTATATGATAAGGTACAAGGCGGGAAGGGTATCAGACAACATTTTCCGGTATATCTACCGCGTGCATTGCTTTTTGCCTAACGAGGCGAAAGAGTAGATCGAGGCAGCGAGTAGGCAGGGTCAGGTGTATAAGTATATATATATATATATATATATATATGAGCGCGCGCGCGTATATCTATATAAGCCAAAAACGAAGCATCCAGCAACGAAACAACCGTTGTATCCGTGCAGTTAAGTGCGTGCCCCTCCCAAGGAATCATCCGCTTGGTCCACGTGCGTGCTCCGGACACCAGGAAATTGCGAGTAACGCGATACCCGTCCGTTTCTGAAGCTGCAAAAGGTAAGGAAAGCAGAAATAAAAGAAAGTGGAAGCTGCAGTAACTATCGCGCGCTAAGGTCTCCGGGGTTAGCTATCCCCCGAGCGAGTGGAACACTTGTCGTTGTGAGATAGAAAAAGCGACACGGCAAAGAGAACAACACCTAGCCTGACGCTCTCGGTGGTGGAGTCGGGAGAAGATTAACCGAAATGTCGAAGGCATTCGAAATAATTATTGCGTTATAATGCTTTCGATTTAACACACCGGCTCGCACGACGAAGACGTTTCGCTCCGGCAGCAGAATCGTATAATGGCCATGACATAAGTGATATCCCGCCGCCGAATGACTCAGCAGAGGTGTGAACGGGGTACCGATTGAGTGGTAAGATCACTCAAGCGCGAATCCATCGACTTTCCATGAGAAGTGAGCGCCGCGCTGCATGTTAGCGTCCGAATGCGCGCCCGCAACACGCCGCCCGTTTATGCTAATGCGCCGCCAGATAGATCGCTTTACTCCGTTGTCTCCGCCGTTCTCGGTCATGCCTTCGGGGTTACTCATTCGCGTCGCCAACGACCGCGAATAAACACGGGAAACGGTCCGACATCGGCCGGCAACGCGATCGGTGCGAGCGAATGCGATTCAGCTTTTTATCGAACTGCTGAAAAGATACAAGAAACCGTTTCTGAATCACGTTTAACACATAAGTCGAAGGATAGGAGTATACACTGCGAATAATTTTTGCGTCTGACAAATCACTGTAACGCGTGTTCCGGGTAACGGAATCTCCCCGAGTGAAAATTTACGATGGTGTTAATTAATTAATAGATATTAAAGAGCGTCAAATTGGATTTTTCTTCGTCTAATTGTCACATTGTATTTGATGTCAAACTGTTTGGCATGAAAGTCTTTTCACTTGTGACGTCGGTATCGGGAGTAAGACAATCACCGACACGGTTCGCCGTGACCATTGCAGTAAATTATCCGTGAGAGGGCTTCGAGCAAATCGCGAAATCATTGAATCCCCTTTTCTTTCTTCTTCCTCTTCTCCCTCTCTCTATTTTCCATCTATCCCTTCTAACTGTACCAGCCAATTAATCGAAGTACTAGGAACCTGGTAATAGTATCTCTCGTTACTCATCGCTGCTGTCCTTACCGAGGAATAAGTAAGATGTACTAATCTGCGACGCTCCTTCTCCCTCCTCGACGCCACTTCCTCCTCCTCTTCCTTTTCTTCTTCTCATTCCATCTCCGAGCGAGGTGTTACCGCTGGTTTCCTCGGACAAATTCCCATCGTTACAGATCGAGCTTCGAGGAAGTCCTTGGTCTCTCTCTCTCTCTCTAAGCGAGATTTTATTGTTGAGTGTCCTTCCCCGCGGAAGTTTCGTGCGAATATTACCTCACCGGTGTGGCCTGTCGGTGTTTTTCCTCACCGAGGACGTATTACGAATTCCTAAGTGGCGCGTACTCACAAATTCATGTTTCTCCCAGATATTTCGCGTGACAGACAAACGTACTGACCTTTTTGCGGCCTCGAGAAAGTGACGAAGGCGCGGAGTGCGACTACTGGTTCTGCCAGTGGCCTGACTTGGCCACGATTGCGTAAATACACTTACATAATTTCGACTGGTAATCTGCCTACGCATGTCGGTGTGTCTAACATCTAAACGTATCGCTCGCCAGTAATTAACCGGTCGGCTGTCTTAATCTCTGGTAATTGTCTTGTTTCTGCATTTCAATTCGTTATCGACATCTGCCAGCTGGCTGGAAGGGAAAGACAGATCCGCTTTTTCCTCCCGAAATGCTTCTTCGACTGCTCGGAAAGGTCGAACGGCTGCCGCTCGTCCATGTTTCCGCCGCGCGGCTTGCCGAGGGTGATGGCTGATAAACACGGACAGACCCCGACGTGTACCTACGTGTCGGACGCTCGAACGTAGTCACGCGAGGAACTGCTGCCTTTTTTTTTCATCCATTCTCCTTCTCTTCCTCGTCATCCTCATTCTCATCCTGTTCTGCTTTTCCTCCACCTTCGCTCCCCCTCCCTCTCTATCTTTCCTTCTTTCTCTCTCTCAGCTTGGTTGGTCGTTGGTCTCTTCCGCGTGCCGATTTAGACGTCTCCGCCATGAGTATCCGATTCCGATCTAAACGAGATCTTCGAAGTACGAGAAGATAACCACTCCTTCTTCTTCCTCCTCTTCACTTTCCACCTACTATTCACTCTCATATAGTTCCCTCCTATGTGCTATAACGTGCTTCAGTTCTTAAGTGGAAAACATCTCCGAGATTGCTTATCGATTTCTCAATAACGGCTAATTACTCGAGGATACAAACATGTCTGTTTCAGGTGTATTCATTTATTAGAAGGATAGCTTGTAAAGTGTTTTGCACAGATTAAATGCGAACAAATACCTTGAAACAATTATATCGCATATTTCGTTGAGCTCGTCCGCAAAACGAGAAAGAAAACTTGCAGCTCTGTAGATTCCAATGCAATTTATTTCGCGTCGTAATCGTCATTTTTCTGCTACGCCGCGCCGCCGTAAAGGCGACAAAACGGAATCAAAGACTAATCGAGACGGAAATGATCCTGGAGACATTCTCATGAGGCGGTCCCGGGTGACTCTTGGCACCGCTCGCAATAACCAATAACCGGCGGCCACGACCGCAGAAAACGACGCGACGATCAGGTCCGTCGGAGGGTTCCGAGTCCGCCAAGGGGCAAATTCTTCTCTTGTATCTCCCACCCCTGTGCCCATCCGCGCGACCTTCTTCCTTTTCTTTTCCTCTCAGTCGCTCGATTCCGCCGGATTGATCCTCGCAGAGCCGAGCGTGAGATCTTGGTCGCCCGAGAGCCGTCTCTGTATCGACAACGGCTCCGCCGATGGTAGCGGCAGAGCAGTGCGTTTCTTAACGAAATTCCATTCCGCGAAACTGGCGAATTAAAATCTCATAATACACGATAATCTCCGTCTCGGCCGGGCCGTGAATTTAATTTCCTCCTTCAGATCCGCGAAGCTAGATAAACGTATCACCTGTTTCCTGATTCGATCGCCGATGTACATTGCACGTCGTAGAGAGAACTTTAGGGATTGAAGCGGAACGAAAGGAACGATGAAAAACGGACGAAATAACTCTTATCGATGTTATATCGAAAGTCGATCGTATGGTACTGTTGGCGGAATTAATACCGTCATCTCATAGCGATGTAAATGGTGATTCCATCTCCGTTTGGAATTGAACGATCGGTTTACATTGATCGAATCTGCACAGAGAGACTCGCCGCGTTAACACGAGAAACACATATAAACAAATGGAAATGTTAGAAGTCAAACGGGGAACGATCGAAGGCATACGCAATCGATGGGTCTTATCGATGGCGTTAGAGTTTGATCGAATCGCGGGAGTGTATCCTTCCAGTGCCTATTTGCTGGATTAATATCGTCGTCCGATTTAAGCGTCCATCTCTCTCTCTCTCTCTCTCCCTCTCTTGCTCGCTCGCAGAATCCTCTCGAGGATGGAAGGTGGAATCGATTTGCCGGCGAAACGCCACTTAGCGCTGCGAGTACGTGCGCGCGAGTGAACGAGAACAGTGTTAAGAGCCTCAGTACGGACAGTAAAGAGGGATCGTGAAACATGATTCAGCCGACTGCGGGCCGCCTAAGTGCTTCAGTCGAAGAGCAGTGAGGCCAGTGAGGCACTAGCAGATTGAAGGGCAATTTGAATCCTTTGAACTAGGACTTAGGTACACGTGGTACACTAGCTACGCGTGTACGGAGCCCAGCACGGACTGAGCCCGGCGTCCCATGAATCCTCACTTCCTCTTTCTCTCTTTCTCTTCACCTGTTACGACGTCGGTTCATTTAAACGGATTGGTAAATTATCCGTATTTCCCCGTCCAAGGTAAACCGTGGCAATGTTCGACAAATCATTGATATTCTTTACGCATTCGTATCTTGCACATTATTTGTATACATTTTAGATATTTCAATCATCTTTGAACTAATTAATTCGAAGGTTTCTTAAAGTCGTCTATTCCCATATTGTGTAAAATAAACGATGTAATAAAACATACATTTTTTTCTCTCTTTCTCGTATTTTGAATAATAAATGTACAAATTTGTCATGTCACTAGAGATATCTAATTGATTAATCGCACAGATATAGCTGATATACTGATTATAATTAACTCTCGGAATTTTAGGACATCGCGAGATCAGAATTCGACGGTCGAAGAACAGCGAGATAAGTATCGCAAGAGTACTCGCAGGAGTTTCAAAGTTATAGGCGCCTTGTCCGATGTGAATTCCGTGATACGGCGAGATCTCGCCAGCCGATGATCCGCCAGACCACACGGTAACCGCCGTTTAGAAACGCTCTTCATTCCCGCGTCCCCCTCTCCCGCCGCTCTCCTCGTCATGTTTCTCGTCTTATAAATAGGAATCGGAATATAGGAAGCCCAGGGTTGCATCGCCGGTATAGTAGCCGGTCAATGAGTACCTACGATGCAGAACTGATGCGATGCGCCTACGATGGGGATAACAGCGCGTTCGGGGAAAGATAGATCGCTGGATCGAGGAAGATTGGTGCGCGCCAGGCGATGACGCGAATATATTTCATATCCGCCCACAATCTCGCTGTATACGTCGGATATCGCTTCTGTCGCGAAAAGTGTACGTTGATGATACACCGTTGAAGGCTAGTAAGATAAGCTTAGGTCGCGATTTTCAACGGAGATTCGAACCGATCGTAGCGCGAGACGTCGTCGCCGTGACGACGGATTAGTAAATAACGAGTTGCGCGATTCATGTCAGATCTCTCGATAGACTGGATTTTGCGAAGAGCGTTCTACGAACTGTGAAAATGATTATTATATGAAAATTACATGGCGCGATCGATAAACCCTTGAATTAAGTCAGCATGTAAAGATGAAGTAATTTATTTGATTGTGTAATTCACCTATGTGATTGGCGACTTGCAAATTCAAAGTCAAATAGCAAACGGCAGCCTGTTATCTTGTTCAAGCGTACAAACTCGCCTCGCGCAAACGTTTCGCGCCGGCTCGACGCAGCGATTTAATCGAAACGAATAAAAACAATTACGGTGAATAAAATATCGATAGACTTGCTCATTTCTCACTCCACGATCCTTCCCGAAGGATCAGGCCATTTCCAATCTCAAGCGGAAAGTCCGAGAGCGCGGCGGAAGCGAGTACGTCGCGAGAATTATTTCTAACGATGAAACGATTAGGATCGTTGCTTTACCTGTGAAGGCTCCCGTCAGGGTCGTACCACATTGTGATTGGCAACTGTAGCGGTACAAGAATCGATTAGCAATTAACTGTGCAATAACGAGAAATGAAATCGCACTGTCTGTTCAGCCTTCTTGCGTTGCCGTTGCAAAACGCAACGATGTCAATTCGGTATGCTCGCCGCGTTCGCGCTATATTCTATCCTAGCTCTTATAATTAATTCGCAAGATTATCGCCGTGCGCTTATTTCGTTTAAAATATCGATTGACATTGATAGAAACCGTTGCTTTTTCCCATTATATTTCATTTCGTTGCTGAATCATTTATCAAAGATCTCGATTACGTTCGAGCTTGTAGGAAAATTAATTGACAATTTACTTTTAGCCGCTGGAGGAATTTTATCACAAATCTTTCGTGATAAAACATTATTTTTATAAGCAAGCTTATTGCTCTTTGCGATATGCAGTATACGTAAGCGCGATTTTCCTCGCTGTGCTCGAGTCGAACTCAGTCGCAGAATTGAGGAAAAAAACTTTACACGGTAACTATGAAATTTTCACACACGCGCGGTCGGGATAGCCGTTCCAATTTTTATAGCAACCACGAGGACGTCACACGACATCGTCCTTCCTCGTTCTCCGCTTCTTCTTCCTCCGTCCTCTCTTCTGCATCTCCTCTCGTCCGACCATTCTTCGTCTTCGCCACCCTCCTTCCTGCAGTTATATTGTCGCAGCCGCGCGGCTCGTAAACATAATTACGCTGGGTTTTTATTTCCACGACTTTTTTACGTCCAGCCGCGGATGTCGGTATACCCACTACTACCGCCGCTCGCTATCGCTGTTGCCTTTTACGACCCCGTGGCCTTTTCGCTGTCAAGGTGTGTAAAGTTATTAGAGAATACGAACGAATTCGACCGCTCCTGTTTCATCACTCGTGCTCTCGTTTCGTCGTTACGCATCTGCCAGATACTCACGGGCGGCACATTACAGCGCAAACAATACGAACTTCAATGTGGCGAACAACAATAGCTGAATACGCTGCTCCCTCGTTGCACTCCTCTCCAACGCCTTCAGGAAGTCGACGAAAGTCGTCTCCGTTATTCTAACAAAATAAGAGCAGCGGCACTATCGGTAATTATATGCAAGTAAAGAATTCCAATTCCGTAAAGTGGAAAGAGAAGCGCCGCGGGTTCGAGCCTTGCGCTCCGTAAGCACATTCTCGCACGCATACCGCAATGCGAACGCAGCTTCGATAATTTTCTTCCATTGCATGCTATAAAATCCGTATCATCCATCGGCGCGGACGTTTGCATTAATATCCGGCTTGGCGCAGGGCGGCCCTTTCGCCAAGTCCGCTTGTGTAATAAGTGTTTTCTTCCGTTTGTCGTCCAGACGTTTCCCATTGAAAAATTGTTACAAGTTGCTTAGCCCGTTCGCAGCTCAGCGCTGCGAAAATTACCGCGTATGTACAAGGCGGTACGGCCTGTATTCTTCTTGGTTCGCGTTCCGCGCGCTCGGATATTCCGACCGACCTCACCTTCCAGGACCGGCTTCGGGTGGCTCTTAATGAGCTATAAAATGTACGTTCCACGAGTATTTTACACTACGTTACCGTATCCGCGGGCGTTGAGTTGCAAACTTTGTGCCGAGCGTTTATATACAAATCAAAGAATACTATAACGCAACATTATCGGATACCGGTTCTCTAGTTATCAACGCCCGTGGGTATGGCGCCGGACGATCATGTGTGGCGACAATATTTTATTAATATCGTCATGTAATGCGCGACTTATTATTCGGACTTCATTCGATTTGATAATATTTTAATATCGGAATTACATTACTTTCATAAGCAGCTCGTTTTACAAACATAAACCTGCCGTTTAAGAAATTTCAACCGTCCAATTCGGATCACGCACCGAAGTCCTGGAGCGTGCTAACACTAAAGCTCGCCTCTCGCCGCAAGAAGGGATTATTTACGAGTGGCAGCGACGATGCGCAGTGCACGTTTCTTCCCACGAGGAATTACAGATTTTTCTCCCGCGAGCGCACGATCATAAAACCGATATTACGAGGAGAATACTTCCCGAGGCGTTTATTGACGTTTCCATTTAATTTCCCCTGGGTAGTCGCCAATTTTCAAGAGTGTGACGCTTAGGCTGACAAGATTTGCCTTATTGCCGAGTTATTGTTCTTCGTGTTTCGGATTCGGATATTTATCTCATCAATACGTAATTTTAATTTTCCATGCATTCTTGCATGTTACACGACTTACTGGACGATTGAAAATATGTACAATAGATTGGAAAAAAATTTTCTTTTGTTTCATCAAGAATACAATTTTTGTAAACTGCTTCATCTCATGCGCAAAATGACTTAATGTTCAAAAGGATTTAATCTGGTTGGAAAAGTCAAGTAAGACGACGTGATAACTGTAGCAAGCTATAATGATAACAACGCGTAATAGCGCAACGATCGTTGGCGGCTGTTAAGGAGCCGTGAATACGCGCAGCACGCGTGGAATCAACGAGCCATAGCGAAATACGCATGCTGCATGCATCCGACTATTGTTAGCCATCGCTAACATCGGTCTCCTCTCCTATTATGCAAAGTATTTCCCCCGTTGTCACTCTTATATTTAAACTTTATCGGTGTAGACAGTTCAAGCGCAACGTTCCGAGATTTCTCACTCCAGTTTTCGCATCGGCACGCTCGGCGCGGAACCGTAAAAGTTTTACTGCGGATTGAATTCGATTTACGTTAACCATTCAGCGAGATTAAATGTGACACTGTAAATTCACGGAGCTACGCTCCGATTACTGAAAAGTCGATCGGAGTTTAATGTTTTTCCTTCGATTCTCGGTGTTTCAGGTTGAAAATTAAAAGGTAGGATTTTCGTGAATGAGCCCGAAAAAGCAAAAAAAAAGAAGAAGAGATACATGTTCGTCCGCACTTCCTCGTATAATTCGAGGAACAAAAGAATGTCATACTTTCCACTGAAAATAATTTGCAACCCGGCTTGACAGCCTATCATCCTAAAACCGCAATCCCGCTTATTGCACACCCGCGTGCCAGTAGGAAGGATGGGTCGGCGTACTCAGCTGTGGCCATGCCAGCCATTATCCACGTCCGGTCAACTGTTTCTAAACCCCGAAGGTAACGTCCTGTCCCGCGCGGTTGGTAGCGAGTATTATTCCACTCTTCATCTTTCATTAAAGATACGTTTATTAAAAGATATCTCTTTTTTTTTCCCCTCGACGCCGGGTACCCAGGTACATCCGTCAATCAGACGCAGCGAAACTTTCGATTCCGCCTGTCGCAAGAACAAGAGAGTGTGGACAGAGCAAAAATTTGCGACGGCTACCGCGGGACAAAAACTAGAAACTTGCCGAGCGATTTTATTCGCATCTGAAAATTGACTTTAACCCGGAAGAGCGACTCTATTGTGGACAGACCGACGAAACTAAATCGCAACGTACTTTCACGACGTTTCTTCGACAGGCTCTGCGGTTTCGAGCCTGCCCGATCGACGATAAATACGGCGAATTGGAGGATCAGACTTTCGAAAGTTGATTTTTGCTCATCGTTACGTCAATCCGGAAGTGATCTCCATAATATTCCCAATTAAATCAGGAGGAAGTTTCGAGTGGCGCTTCGTCGAGCGAGCTTCTAGAAACTCGGTCGGTACCGCCATCGTCAGATTTTCGCTTTTGCCATGCTTTCTACTTCGCAGGATGATGCATTTTCGAACAATTTGCGACAATACGACGCGCTCTGGTTCGTTAACGGTCGCAAGCCAGGCGACGGAGAGCAGCATGGAAAAGCCGCCGTGCGAGAGGCGGCTCTAGCCTTTCTCGAACGCTTTAATAACTTATTTACAGGACAGAGATCGTCCAGTACTTTCCACGCAATCCGGAAAGTGTACTTGAAATTTCCTACAGTCCAGGTCCTAATTGCTCGTAACGAATGCACTTTGCGTCGCGTTCAAACGCGTCCGTCATCAATTTTCCATGGGGGGGGGGGAATTTAGTCGACTTCTGCCCGAGTTGCGCAGAATGGCCGGTAGCAGACGGGAAAATTGGAAAAAGATAGCCGCGCGCGCGTGCAAATATCTCCCGCGTAACGGTAAAACTCGACTACAATCTCATTTGTATAATAACGACGGCGGTCGCTATATCGAAATAATATCGCGCTACCGCTACACCGCGGCGGCGCGAACAAAAAGCTCCGCCACCGGTTCCACCCGACTCGCTTAAATCACTTTCGTATTTATCACACACACCGTGCCGTAAATATCGTTCGCCTTCGTGCAACGTGCGCGGCATTGCGCGCGCTCGAAACAGGCTAAGGATAGAACGGTGCGCGGTCAACGATCGGTTTCCGGCACGGGGAGCAGCAGCCCGGCCGCGCATATAATCATCATCTAATTATTAATCCCCTTACGGAGACACGTATGACGCCACGCGATTTATCGTGACAATTAATAGCGCGCCGCGAGTTTTACGATAAACAGGAAGTACACCGGCGGGAGACAACGCCTGTCGTTCCTCAAATAAATTGCGCGACCGCGCCAGGATCCCGGGTGATAGCTCTTGTCGGGGGAGGGGGG